>BMAO01003053.1:0-98895 GCA_019973975.1 Trichonephila clavata | reverse complement strand
CAAAGCTTGGTAGCGAAATTTAATGTCGAGGAGGCATAGTAATAAAGCAGTTTCGTTAAAAACATTTTTATTCTGTCAATAATTCAAGTGAAACTTCTCGCCACTGAAGCAAATAAAAACATTTATGTTAAAAAAAAGTATAATCATCAAAATATAATATTACCAAACTTTGGTTTAACTGATTCGAACCATCTTAAAAAATAATGAGCAACAAACCAGTTGCACATCTCATATGCCTCCAATCGAAGAGCAATATCGCCTCGTCCGAAACCGACGATCTTTTCTCAACCAACCTCGGTCTCCTTAAATACTTACACGAGCCAAGTTAGTTAGATCTGCATTTCAGCCGTTGCCAACTACAAATCTCGAAACTCGCACAAAGGTCGGGTTCGAATCAGTTTATTTACTTGAGATCATGGCGCGTGGTTGGAAAAACTTAAGGACCATAAAAATTCGGATCCTAAAATAATTTTTTTTTCAAATGTCTAACAATCGGCCCCCTTTTTCCAACCTCCGCACCATTATCTCTACAAATCAGTAATATTAATTTCATTTTATAAAAATATGTTGCATACAATACTTTATTCACAATATCTTTATTGCAAGAGACAAATATTTTGATCTAAATAAACAAAGTTCCATTCTCTTAAATAGAAAATAGTTTTCTACAAAATTCTATTAATTTTTCCTTTATCATGGGTTTAGTAAAAATATCTGCCAAATTACTTTTGGTACTAACATATTTAATTTGAAAAACCTTGTCTTTTATTAAATTCCTTAAGAAATGGTAACGAACATCGATATGTTCGTTCTATAATTTTCTACTGGTGAACTGGAAAAACTTATAGCAGCTTGATTGTCACAGAATATTACATTTTCACATAATTCAAATTCAAACTTTTATCATTAATTATATTCTTTAACCAAATAAATTCCTTTGCTGCTTCCGTTAAACTAACATACTCCGCTTCCATAGTAGACAGACTAACGGATTTTTGCTTGAAAGTTCGCCAGGAAAATTGGAGTTTCGTCAATGAAAGTTATGAATCCTCCATCGACACTCGGTCATCCCTATTTGTAGCAAAATCTGAGTCTGAGTAACATCTTAATTTTAGTGATTTAACTTTGAAAGTTCCAATTTATATCTTTGAGTGTATTTTAAATAACCTAATAATCTCAATAAACAATTCCAATGTTTTATTCCTGGGTTTGATTGGAATTGGGATAGTACATTCACTGCATACATAATATCAGGTCTTGTGCGTATAGCAATAAATGACAAGGATCCTATTAAATTTCTATAAGGAAACGTTAAAATTTCTTCGCTAGTTTTGGGCGAATCTAATTTGGAAAGAATTTGACCTTTTGATATAGGCAATGAACTTACAGGATATTTATATTTTTCATAAATTTTACATAATTTCTGAATGTAAGATTTTTGATGTATAAAGAGACCATCATCTTGTTCTTCAAATTCTATTCCTAATAATTTCTTTGTTTTACCCAGAATCTTTAAATCAAAATTTTTCTGTAATAATTTTATTACAAAATTTACGTTTTCAGTTTCTCTACCAAATATTATGATGTCATCTACATAAAACAATAGAATTACATTATTTTCAAACATATATACACAATTAACCCACTCTAATTTCTTAAATTTCAATTTAATTAATTTATTTTCTAATTTCAAAAACCACTGTCGGCCACTCTGGTGAAGACCATATATTGCCTTATTTAACTTACGCACTTCGTTAGTATCCGTTTCATATCCAGTTGGTTGCTTCATAAAGATAACGGTATCTAAATTAGCATATAAATAGGCATTAGTGATATCTACTTGAACATGCATCCATTTCCACAAACATACACAGATAGTGAAAAATAATCTTACAATAGTAAAGTTAACAACTGGACTAAATACCTCGTCAAATGATTCGCCTTTTAATTGTGTGTTACCTTGCGCAACTAAGCGAGCTTTGTATCTAACTATTTTATTATTTTCATCACGTTTTACAGTATAAACCCAACGGTTTCCTAAAATTTTTATGTTGTCTGGAGGATCAACCAAATCCCAAACCTTGCGTTCCTTCATTATGTTTATCTCCCTATCCATTGCATCATGCCATTTAGATGCTTCCCTGGATCTTATTGCCTGTTTATAACAGTTAGGAATATCTACTTCAACCATATTAACTTCCTGGGATTCAGTATCTTCCTTTCTAAAATCAAACAAACTCGGGTCATAATGAATGTTATTCTTATTACAGTATCGTTCTATCTCGTTAAAAGATCTCAAACGGGTTGCTGTCCCTTCGATACCATAATATACGTTGGATCCAGTTACTTCCCTACCTATATTTCTAATCCACTTAACCTCTGAACATGGGATTAAGCTACGATTATCAGAAGATAAATCTGGTTTTTCAAATGATGTTGTGGGAGTTTCTGTACTTGTCTTTGAAACTAAACGACTCGCTAACGAATCTCTTACAGTATCAAAATCGTCCTCCTCATCATCATAATCAGGAAAGTTTAAATCAAGTCTGGGATAACCATTAGTTTTCGGTTTAAAATCAATTCCTTTCCTATATTCATCGAATCTTACATTAATAGTCTCGACTAATTTATTTTCTTCTATTAACCATATCCTATAACCTTTAGTACGCTGTGCATAGCCCATCATAATTCCTATTTTTGCACGCATATCGAATTTCTTTCTAATCTGTTTTGGAACGCCAGCATATGCCAAACATCCAAAAGGTTTTAGATGCAATATTGATGGTTTTCTACCTGAATATTTTTCGAAAGGGTTTTCTCACTGTCTTTGTGACAAATTCTATTCCACGCATAAGTGAAGCAAAGTAATGCTTCTCCCCAAAACTTGTGTAGAACTTCACTCGACTTAAGCAATGCTTTAATGCCATCTACAGCGGTTAAATTGTATCTCTCCGCTACCCCATTCATTTCCGGCGTATATGGATTTGTTACCTCGTGCTTTATACCCAGTTCTGCCAAAAAAGTATCCATATCTTTATTACAAAATTCTAGTCCGCCATCAGTTTTAACTGCTATTAATTTTCTATTTAGAAAACGTTCTGCTCGTTTCTGAAATCTTATAAACGTATGAAATACGTCCGACTTTTTCTTAATAGGAAATACAGTCACTTTTCTCGAGTAATCGTCAATTATACTCAAGAAATATTTATTACCGCCTTGACTTTCAGTTGGCATTGGACCACAAAGATCCATATGCAACAATTCCAGTGGACGTTTTGATCTTACGGCCCCCGTCTTTTTAAAGGAAACTCTCTTGGACTTGGCTAATTTACATGGAATACAAGGCGACTTATTATCAGCTAAACGTGGGAGACCTCTTACACTATCATTTTTACTAGTTTTTATCAAGTAATCGTTATTAATATGGCAAAAGCGTTGATGCCATATTTCAATTGATCCGCATTTTGTTTTGTCAGTTGCATTAACAACTGAATTTATTTCTGTACTCTTGGGTAAAATATAATGGTCAGGCTTAAAAAAATACAAATTTTCGTGGCGTGTCGCCGAGAACAACTTTAGCCAGTCTTTATTGAAAACGTTAATTTTACCCTTGCTACCCACAAAATGCGCACCTTTACTTTCTAATCTGGAACCGGATATCAAATTTCTTAACTTGGGACTAAATAAAACATCTGAAAAAGTTATTTCATGAAAACTATCCTTATATTTTACCAAAAATTTAAGTTTACCGATTCCCTCTATTGGACAACTTTTATCCTCCGTTGCTAACGACATTTTCATGTTAGATATTGGTCTAAAATCTAAAAATAAACTCTTGTCATTACAAAAATGACTCGTGGCAGCCGTATCTATTACCCAAACACCTTTATCAGAGTTTTCCTCAAATAAGTTACAATTAGTAACAAGGTGCTTATTTAATTCTATAATACTACATTCAGCTTCACAAAATCTTAAATTTATATTAAACTCTGTGTTATAAGTTTCACTTGCAGTTGAAGGAGGCTTTTCTCGAGACTTTTTCTCTTTACAATTTACTTTAAGATGCCCATATTTATTACATAAATAACAAGGACCTATCATCTTACTAGACCGTTTTAAATGTTTGGTAGTTTTACAGTTAAATACCTTACCGTCCTTTTTCTGATATTCTGTTTTACCACTTGGATCTGCAGGAGTTGCAGTCGTACCACCAGGAACTGTATTTACATTTCTAGTAACTTTGCTCAACTTCTTCTTTGATAAGAAATTGCTGAAGTAAACGGTCTCCGTTTTATCCAAGTCTTGCTTCATAAGTTGAAGACGATTGGCTTCCAATATCAGCTCCGCTTCAATTTTGACAGCTGTGAAGTCCTCTTCTTTCCATCTGTAAATTTGTTGTACGGTAGACTGGAATTCCTGAGGAAGCCACCTTATTAATTGAAACCCTATATAAAGGTCGTCCAATTTATGACCCGCCTCTTGCAGCCTGGTTGCCGTCGTTTTTACTCGAGATATGAAGATTCCGACATCTTCCCCTGGTTGGTATCTTGTTCCGAAGAATTCATCCAAAAGCTGGATAACCCTGGCTCTTGTAACTGGTTCAAAGTGATCCTTTAATATTTTCCATGCCACTATTCCATCAGTTGTGTCTATTATCAGATTCTTCAGATCTGAACTGATGCTAGTGTAAATCAGGGTATAGCATCGATCTTTCCGTAGTTGGAAGTCACACTTTTCCTTGTAGGTTGCCCCTTCATCAGGTTCCTCCGGCTTGGTCTGTATAATAAATTGCCAGCAACCATAATGCATTAAGATTACTTGCATATCATGTTTCCATGTGTTCCAATTATTTTGGGTTAACACAGGAATCTGATTGTTCACTTCCATATTCGATACTCTATTTAGTATACCAGCAACTGAAGTTCTTCAGAAATAATTCTATACTGGAACAATATTTAAATGGACAAAGTTCATGTTCTGGTTCAACTGCTTAACCTGCCTCGACATAGAGCGTGGCCTGGGCCCATAACCACTATGATATAATTCTTCATGGTGAATTAACGTAAGCAAAGCTTGGCAGCGAAATTTAATGTCGAGGAGGCATAGTAATAAAGCAGTTTCGTTAAAAACATTTTTTATTCTGTCAATAATTCAAGTGAAACTTCTCGCCACTGAAGCAAATAAAAACATTTATGTTAAAAAAAGTATAATCATCAAAATATAATATTACCAAACTTTGGTTTAACCGATTCGAACCATCTTAAAAAATAATGAGCAACAAACCAGTTGCACATCTCATATGCCTCCAATCGAAGAGCAATATCGCCTCGTCCGAAACCGACGATCTTTTCTCAACCAACCTCGGTCTCCTTAAATACTTACACGAGCCAAGTTAGTTAGATCTGCATTTCAGCCGTTGCCAACTACAAATCTCGAAACTCGCACAAAGGTCGGGTTCGAATCAGTTTATTTACTTGAGATCATGGCGCGTGGTTGGAAAAACTTAAGGACCATAAAAATTCGGATCCTAAAATAATTTTTTTTTTCAAATGTCTAACAGTAAGTACAGTTTTCGGCTTCTTACGGACACTTTCAAAACGGCAGAGTGTTTTGCTTTTAGATTTGACTTATGTAATTTCATTCTCTGCCTGTAAACGTAAGTCGTGTTGAAACATTGTAAATTTTTCTCACGTCATTTCATACATAAAAAAAAATTCAGCAGTGGAAATGTTTCTCTTATGTAAAGAAAAATAGCTTATGCCACAGTCTCAGACGAAAAGTGCTTTTATGCCTTTGTGCTTACCGAAAAGCTTTTTGTCATCATGTCCCAAAGGCGGACTTCAATATATCTGTGAGAGTTATTAAAATTTACTACTATTTAATAATAGAATCGTAGTAGCAAACATACACAAATACATTCCAATTTGTAATGCGTATATTAAAGAAAAATATTTTATTATGAATATTTTTTTATTTCAGCTATTTTAATTATTCTTTTATTCGAGCCTTTCATTTATGCCAAACAATTTTTCAATACTCTTAGACTGTGACTCAAAAATCGGAAAATTCAAACTAAAAAATGAATTTGTTTTTATTTACATTTTACACATAATTTAAATGTAATATCGATGAAGATATTTTTTGAGAACAATTTTCAAATCGATATTCTGTATTTTGAGGTCTTATGTCAAAATGTTATTCCTAACTCTGAAAAACAAAAAAGGCCCAGTAAGGCATAAGTTCGAGGATTTAAATACTATATGTTAGCAATTTGTTCTTATATCTTGCATAAAAGAACTAGAATTTTATATTAAATGAATTACATGAAATTATAGTTTTATTCACATTAAAGAATCTTCATTTACACATTATTACTTGAAATACGATAGTTTTAAAGGGTTTTTTAATTTTGGATGTGTAATCAATGTTTAGTTAAATTATCGTTCCTTTTTCGATTATGCTTTAATATATCGTAATGTTAATTACGATATTTATTAGCGAAGCATTTTTGTTTCTCGAAGCGAAATTTATCTACTTATTTTATTAGAATATAAAGTAATTCCCAATGAAAAGTAACTTGAATGCCGTATGTATATTATGTTTGAGTATGTTAGGAAGTTATTGATATCAAATGATTCCTCAAGTTTAACGCGAAAAACCTTTTAAAATAAGGTTCAATTTGAGTTATATAAGGATATGTATGTATCACATAAAGTTTTAAAAATTAAGTGTTTCTTGTATTTGATAGAACTAGATAAATGTAATTTTAACTCTTATTTTGTTTTTATAAAAATTCCAAAATATGGCTTTAGATTAATGAGGCATAAAGATCAAATATTCAACAACACCATAAGTAAAACATTTACTTCCTTCAAATCAATTTTGAAATCCTTTCAAAATTCTTCTGCATA
Source organism: Trichonephila clavata (assembly GCA_019973975.1). Taxonomy (NCBI): domain Eukaryota; kingdom Metazoa; phylum Arthropoda; class Arachnida; order Araneae; family Nephilidae; genus Trichonephila; species Trichonephila clavata. Next base: position 91,984 of record BMAO01003053.1, on the reverse strand, counting down.
GGATAACGTTTTGCTTGAAATGCAAGAATTGTAACATTTTTAAAACATTTTTCACATTTTTATAGACAAATTTATTGATGGCATTGCACTTTTTGAAGCAATACAAGACCTATTGGCAACGGATCTCGAGATTTTGCACCATATGCAAGAGTCAAAAACGTCTGAACTGGTTTGTCATTCTCCAAATTTCTATATTCTGCTATCATGAGATCTTTGAGTCTTCATAACTATGCCCTTTATTGGGACCATGGCATAAATAGCTCACAACTTCTAATACCAATACCCTTAAGTAGAAAAAATATAAAACACTTTGATAACTTCTTTGTGATCTCTAAGTTACAAGGGTGGGTTAGAAAACAAGTTTTCCTTGTCAAGTTGTGTACAAAAGTCAAAACATAAAATGAGACATTAAAGATTAGACATAACTTTATTTTTTCACATCACTACAAGTACATTGAGAAATTTGTCATACCGCTTGATAAGTGCTCCTGGGAAAACTCAGGGCTTTGCATACAGAAAAAGTGTTTAGAGGCTTGTTTGACTTCAGTTTTGCTTCCAACTTCCTTACGAGATTCTTCTTCAAAGCCGGAAACAGATGAAAGTCACTTAGTACGAGATTAGGAATGTATGGTGGATGGTATAGACCAGGGGTTGGCAACCTATGGCACGCGTGCCAGATGTGGCACGTGGAGCAATTTCCAGTGGCACGCCACCACTCTACAAAATTATAAGATATATACTATATATAAAGCTAAATCGTTCTGTCTCTCCTTTCATCCCCTCGTACATTTTTATATAAAGGTTATTTTTCATTTTTGATTTTTTGCCATAAAACGATTCTGCTGAATCAGCTTGCTTGTACTTTGTATGTTTTATGTAAAAGAAAACATCTTCTGTTTAAATGTCACTTACTATTAGTATTAAATATTCAACACAAATAAAAACTATTGAGTAATACTTGCAAAATTGAGAATCATTCATCACGGATCTGTAAATAAAAAAGTAAGTAGTTTATCTTTTACCCACCAAAAGTTTGGACATCGACGGAAAAAGAAAAAACAAATGTCTTAGGTATAAATCAAAATTCTGCTTAACAGACGTTTTCCATCGGAAAACGTCTGTAGTCGGAAATAGTTATCCATCAACATATTTAACTTGGATTGGAAATAAATTCGGTGAAAAGAAAACACACAATGATGTGGGTTAATTAGGCAAGTGAATCAGATTTCATAACAAAGGTCCTTTTTAACTAAATATTAAGAGAAAATGTAATTTTTTGAGTGTTGTGCCAAAGAAGTCATAATTATTTTATGTTTACTTTTGGAGCGAAATAAGCTAATAGAAATAGATATTAGAACACATTTTTTATGTTTTCTATTAATCACGCCGATATACAAAAGTTAAATATAGTTTGATGCACGACGTGATTTTTTGGTTACTTTTAACTTTGTCACGTTGTGTGTCAGTTTTATTGTGAAAATTTGTATATTGTTTGTTTCATTATTGTGACAGTTGATAGTTACATATTGGATCAAATGGCACTAAAAAAAGAAAGTTTTATGTTCGCGATTTCCAAGATTCTTGGACTAACGAATTTGGATTCATACAACAAAAAGATCGCGCTTTATGTGTGCTATGTCGCGAAAGTGTCGTATGTCTTACGTCAAGTATACAAAGACATTTTCAAACTGAACACCAGACCACATTTAAGAATTCTGATGAGATATCTGAAGTTTTAGAAAGAGCTATTTCTGGATATAAAAAGGAAATTACATTTTTGTGTCAAACAATTGGAGTCAAACCAAAAGCGACAGAATGTAGTTTCGTCATTACTCATTGTTTAGCAGCCAAAGGAAAACCTTTTACAGATGGAGAACATATAAAGGACACATTTTTAAAAAGTGCTGAAATATTTATTGTTCAGTGATTTACCTAACTTGCAAACAATATTATCACGAATTCAAGAAATACCTGCTTCTGCGCTAACTGTTGAAAGAAGAATAACACAAATGGCAGAAATTGTAACTGCGAAACAAAATTCAGGTTTACAAGAAACTGTTGCACATTTAGCGTTGCTCTTGATGAAAGTAAAGACGTGAATAATGTTGCACGCCTTGCAGTAATTGCACGATATTGTGATAAATATCGAATTTATGAAGAATTATGCAGTATGATTCCTCTGTCTGGTACAACTAAAGGGCAGGATATTCTTTTTTCATTTATAAATCATTTTGAAAGAAAACATATTAATATAAATAAAATATTTTGTGTAACTACTGATGGCGCTCGTGCAATGGTTGGCAAGGAAAAAGGATTTGTCAAATTTCTTGAAAATCATATTGAATATAAAATATTGAACTTCCATTGCATAATACATCAGGAAAGTTTAGTTGCCAAAATTTCGTCTCAGCGCTTAATTTCTGTAATGAATACTGTTGTTAAAATAGTTCATTTCGTAGTGTCTCGATCTTCATTAGTACACAGACAATTTAAATCTCTTTTAGAAGAAACGGAAAGTGAATATGGAGATCTTCCCTTGTACAGTCATGTCCGTTGGCTTAATCGTGGTAATGTATTGAATAAGCTTGTGTCATGCATGGAGCACATTAAAATTTTTCTTAATGATAAGGGACAACATTTTCCCGAATTAGACGACAAGGAATAGTTATGAAAACTGATGTTTCTGACAGATATAACTAAACATCTCAATGAACTAAACTTATAATTGCAAGGAAAAAGTCAAAAAGAACTTGAACTTTTTGAATATTGGAAGGGCTTTGCTACAAAATTAAATATAGTTTCCCATGATATTAATACTAGTACCTACAAATACTTCCCAAATGTTAAAGCGCTAGCAAATACATCAACTGTAGACAAAGATGAACTTCAAATTTACGTTGAAGCACTTAAGGAGGAGTTTTCTAAAAGAAGCAAAGACTTTGAAGCTTGTATGCCCATATTTTCTTTTCTAATCAAACCTGATTTAATAGACCCATTAATAATCCCATTCGATTTGTCAATTTTTGAGTGAATTTAATCTGATAATTTTGAAATGGAACTTGTTGAATTAATATCTTCAGAATTATGGAAAACAAAATTTACGTAGTTACGGAAAAATTTGGAAGATAACTCTAGCAATAAATCGACAGCTATTTTAAATTGATGGATGTCATTGCCAGAAAGATTTTATTGTGTTTGAAAAAAATAGCTTGTGCCCTGCTTTCCGCTTTTGGTTCCTCGTATCTATGTGAGCAAATTTTTTCTCATATCAAATATATTTTGAGTCCACAAAGAAATTGTTTACCTGCTGAACTTTCTGAATCCTGTGTCAAATTGAAAGTAACGAATTATACCCCTGATATTACGACATTAAGTAGATCTCTGCAAAGACAAGGTTCTCATTAAAATTTAAAATTTTTTTTAGCTTTGCTGCCTGAACACTTATACTGTATGTTATTTATTTCTAGTTTCATAAATATTTTTAAGAATGCATAATATATATACAATTTTATTTTTTGGTTTATATTGAAGAACAGTCATATTTTAAGTTTTCTCTTTAAAAATTCTAAAAATATACATATTTATGTGCCCAGTTTTAATATTTGTATTTATATTGAAGTAATAGTTGAATATTTTATGTTTATTTTTATGTCACTAAATATCTTTAAATGATGCATAATTAGCATATAAGTAAATTTATATTTTTGACCTCTATTTTTTCTAATTCTGCATGTATTGTCGTGGGAACCAAATTGTTTCAAATATTTGCTATTGCTTGGCACGCTGAATCATGTTGCTAGGTTGGTTTTGCACGCCACAGCTGAAAGGTTGCCGACCCCTGGTATAGACCCTCCCAAGCAAGAGTTGAATTATGGTTTTACATTGCCGTCACCGAAAGTGATCGCGCGTTGTCATCCAACAACAGAATGCCAGATCTGAGAAGCTCAGGCCACTTTTTTCAAATACATCTGCTTTATCGCTGCCGACATTTACCCATGAGTGTATCGGTGCCTTGTGCGTTCACCTGCTGTTCCGTCGTTCGCCCATAGCCTCTTAAACGTTTCTACCGTATGCAAAGCTCTGAATTTTCCTGGGGGGAGGGGGATTGAAGCTCATCAAGCGGTATGACAAATGTATCAATGTACTTGATACTTAAGTGGAAAAATAAAAATGTTTTGTCTTTAATGTCTCATTCTATGTTTTGACTTTCATATACAATTTTGATTACGGTCGACTGAGGAATCTTATTTTCCGACTCACCCTCGTATATGGAATTTTTAGAACATAAAATGTTTTCTCAATAAAAGTTGTCATCACCCGGAGGCCGAGAGTTTGAGAGGGTTTGAGGAAGAAGCAGATGTGATCTTAGAACTAATTTTATTCAATTTTTAACATTTCCTTAAATACACTTTTATAACTAAACCTTGCGAGTAATAAGAAATCTTAGCCAGAAATCAGATAAATTAATTATCTAAAGCAGTTATCTTTGTTGAAGCTGCAGGAAAGCTCCTGTTCGTAGCCTTATAGCTCGCTCAGCTGCAAGGTTCAGCTGCAAGGATACCTTCCCCTATTCTGGTGGATTCTCCTTCTACTATTAATCTTAAGATACGCGACCACCAGTCGCTGCTTACTAACACTTGGTATTTAGCTTACGATCAACTCTTAAACATTATCCCGCCTACTCAAATTGTAGTTCCATTTGCATAAATCAAATCAAAAGTGGTTTTTAAACTAATATCACAAATAAAGAATATTTTTCCTAGGGAGATTAGTAGAACTCCTAAATAGAACCCATTACCAAGTAAAAATATATAAGTGAAAGAAAAGTATAGAAAATGTTATCTTAAAAAAAAAATTGATCAACAATATTATTCTTATCTATTTGATAAAATATGAATCCGAAAGTATTTATGTGTAAGAGTGTAAAGTTACATAAGTATATAACATTTATTAATGTCTCTCTACTGAAGTAAATGAACGTTCGAGCCCCTTTTAAGCGTTTGGCCCGCTCTTAATTTTATTGTAATTGAATAAATTTTGAAATTGAAAAGAGTTTTAATAAAGTTTGAAGATTCCTCAGGACAAATGCAATTTCATAACCCACCTTGAAAATAATGATTACAGCGAATAAATACTTTTTAATTAAAGTAGGTGGCTGATCTTCCACTAATTAATGTAATTAGAAAGTGAAATACTTATTTTTTAATTATAGAATATAAACAACGTAATTCCATAAGAATGCTTGGATACGGTTTTATTATCGGATGAATTTCCAAGGGAAAAGAAATTTGAAACGTTCATATTGAATTAAATTGAAGCAATTTCTTAATAAACATTTGGGCGTAAAGTAATTAGAAAGAGGTTTTAATATTTTAAAAAACAGCTAAGTTAAACAAAAATTATGGAATAAAATTTCGTTGACTTTGCTTTTCCAACAAATTGTTTTTAATAGAATATAAACAAAAAGTGTGTTTGCAAATTATAATATATTTTAAGTACTTTTTTTCTGAATTTTCTAATTATTTTTTCATGTTATTCTTAAATAATGATAAATTAAAACAGACATTTTCTTTGTAATATATGTGAACAGAAATAACACGTTAAGACACAAATACAATTTTTTTTCTCAATATTATCACAAAATACTTCTTTCCATTAATATTTTGAAAAAATATTCAAGACTACTTCATCCTCTCATGGGTGAAACCAATGGAAAATTTCCACACGAAGTATCTTTTACTTTTTATTCATAGACCCATATATTCTAACAGCATGACTCAAAGGCTTATATTATTGGTTTCACTGAATGTATTTCAATTGTCGCTTGTAATTGAATGTTGTTTTTGCATCATGTGATGCCTTTCAATTTTTGCACGGGTATCTTTAATTACCAGGGTACAATTTTCAAGTGCAAGGGATCAGATTTCGTTGATGAACCCAATAGATACCACAATTGTCATATTTATCAATCCTTAATTGGTTCTTATGTGGGGCATCTAAAACAATAAATATATGAAAATCCAACTGGTTGTTTGTGAAACTCCACCTTGAGTCTCCTTTGCTACTGCTTGCATGTGAAAAATAATGGATGCTCACAAACTTGTATTAATACTGTTGGACATAATTTCCAGCAATTATAGCATAAAATGTTGTAAAGATGCCTGTAATGATGATGATGTAAATAATAAAACATTTTATTTTATTTTCATACCCCATTGCTTTTACGCATCAGTTCCACTTACAATCCTGCAGAAAAGAAATATTTGCTTTTTTAAGATGTACCACACTCTCCAACGTTTTCCCAATGACTTTAGAATTATCCAATATAGTTTGCTGGTACTCTATATACTGCTGGTCCTTTCTCCTTCTGATACGAGATATAACTCGACTTTTTTACAAGCAACTAACATTCAAATGAGATTTTTGTATGAGAAACACACACACACACTGCGTTACATTCCTTTAATAAAAAAGTTTCAGATATTTCTTTAACTTGCGTCATTCAATTGGACTTAAATACTAATAATTTTCATATCCAAGTTTGCATCTTTTTGCATCTTACTTTCCACGCCATTGCCTTAACTGTTGCATCATTTCTACATATTTCAAGGTGTTACTCTTATCTTTAAAGAGTATAATTCAGTTATATATATATATATTTCATAGAATAACTAGGTATTTCATGAAATAACTAGACAAATCCAAGTATACAACGGATGAAAAATTTCATACTGTTCCTTGTTAGTCTAAGAAATAACTAGGTATTCTATGAAATAACTAAGAATAGGCCGTTAAATCGAAAAATATATAATTTCAGAGATATTTTATTAATTAATTGATCATAAATAGCTAAAATCTCCCGAAAAATGCATTTTATTCCTTTTGCGGATGAATAATTGATAAATAATAGGGAAAACAAATGATATAATTTATTAATACTCATATTGCTAACATTAGTTAAACAGAAAGGGAAAAAAGAGTATGTTGCAAAAATAGATTATATTGAAAGATCAAAACAAAATTAGATGCTGGGAAGAAAAACTGTTGCTTCAGGAAAGCATTGTGTAAACTTTTTTAAAACAAGAATGTAAGAGATTAATAAACAAATTTTATGATATAACTTTATTTTAAATTTCATTATTTATTAGAGCAATGACTACTGTGATGAAACATTGGATTTCACTGCTTATTATTTTTGAAACAAGCACACTTTTTAGTTTTTCACATTTTTTTGCACGAGTTTTTTTTAAACTCTTGCCCAGTTCCGCAACTTTGAGCTATTGCAACAGGTGAAAGCGTTGTGTCAATATTTGGAACTTCTTCAATGGAAATTAATTCTCGCTGACATGTATTGAACAGATATCTAGAGTACAATTGTTTTATAGGGCCATCTCTTGTTCCTAATCGGAAAAATCCTTCCGAAAGCAGCTAGAACCGGTTCAAAGAACTTTCGAGGGCCGTATTTCATTCTTTAACGATCAAGTACTCGTTATTCTATAGAATACCAAGTTAAATCGTAGAATTTAATAATTTTATATACTTTAACTGTCTTGTTTTGTTATTTCATGAAATACCTAGTTATCCTATGAAAAAACGGATTTCACACTTTAAATGTAACAATACTATTTAGCAGAATATATACTAAGAGAGATACTTATTAAATATCGATTACAAAATTTAATAAGGTAAGATGATTAGATGTTAATAAGGTAAAAATTTAATAAGTTAAATAAGGTATCAAGTGCCATGGTTTTACCTTTATTTGAATTTTAAATTAAACAAGTCTCAATATTTTTTCGACCATAATCATTATCTTTGCAATCATATCATTGAGTATTTTATTTAAGTTTCTGATGTCAAAAATTCGCTTAGAAAATTATTTATTTACAAATGGTCTAGGTTGATCTATGAAAAATAGATTGACATAAACTTGCCTCCGAAAGTCTGCGTGCAGGCAATCATCTTACGTGTTTTAGCTATAATTACTATTAAAATCTCGCTTTAGAAAAACAACATAGCTGTCCGGGATTCTTCAAAATTTCCTTATTCAAACAGCAGCCACAAATTTCACCTTAACAAGAAAAAAACAATAATGACCACCAAATAATCACCAACCATCCGCGCCAAAATCTGCGTACACTTACAAAATGAGCTTTTAAAGACCGTTCGTTGTAAAATAATTGCACTAAATCATAATGTTAAGTAATTATAAGCTTATTTTATGATTTATTTAGGATTTGAGATTTGAAAACTTTTTTGGATCCATTGCAGGTGACAGAATAGAGATCGATATATTATTGAAAGAAAAATCCTCAGAAATTTTCAGAAAAGGGGAAAATGTTTAAAGAAATTGCTGAAACTGTTAATAGAAGACATTCATTGATTCAAAAATTGTTCATAAACTATAAATCAACTAAAATTTTGACGTCCACGCCAAGATCCGGCTGCCCGTTGGCAGTGTCACCTCGAGAATCTTGCTTTGTAATATACTCTATAAAAATAAATCCAAATCTATAAGCTTCATAAATAGATAAAAGTGTGGATGAGATCTTGCAAAAAATGGGTGACTTTAACCACAGTTCGAAGGGAACTTAAAAAGGATGACTATCATGGCCGAGTTGCACTCAAGAAACCATTCATCTCTCGAGTGAAAAGAGCTAAGAGAATGACCTTTGCCAAAAAAAAACCCCATCTAAATAGGACACATGATTATTCAAAAAATGTAATATATTCAATTGAAAGTATTTTTTTTTTGTAATTTGGCATCAAAAAGAAAAAAAAATATTCCTGCAAAAATTCCTGGACAGATCTTAAGAAAGAGAATCTTTTTTTCTGCTAATCAAACATGGAGAAGGTGAAGCTGACTGCGGTGCCGTAGGGACTGGGTTCGAATCCCGGAGAAGGCATGGATGTTTGTGTTGTAATCCTTTCTTCTGTCTGTGTTGTATGCCCCCGTGCACGGAGTTTATAAATGTTAAAAAAAACATGGAGAAGAAGGCATAATGTTTGGGGGTGCATTGGAAGCCTTTCGGCTACTAATTTGGAATTTATTGAATCAACAATGTACAAAATTGATTACTTTAACTTATGGAAGTAAAATGTCAGGGAAAGTGCCGAGAAATTTGCGGTGATTGTTGATTTTTACTTTCAGCTGGACAAATGTGTACCTCACAAATGGCTTCTATTGTGAAGTCATTGTGAAGCCGTGGCTGTTCTGACATGTCCCAAGCCAATCCCATAAGCCATCCAAGTCCCCAGACCTAAGCACTATACTGCATTTATGGGATTTATTCGAATGAATAATCAGGGAAAACGTAATAACATCCAAGGAAATGCTCAAATCTGTCATAGTAGAAGAATGGAACAAAATATCCACAAATGAGATAACTAAGCTAGTTAAATCCCTGCCAAATATGATGAGAAAGTTAAAGAAAGAACGGAATAGCTTAAAAAGTATCAACTTTTAGTTGCAATCCATTATTTATGAGGTTTTTTTCCAGCATACGTAGACTTTTGAAGCACACGATTTGTGTCGTTCTGAAGTTATAAATATTTGTATTATTTTATGTAATATTCAGGTGATTGTGTTGCTTATACTATTTTAATTTACGACGTTAGATGAATCAATAATAAATAGTACTGATTCAGAAAGACTTAATTTAATTAGTAATCCTTGCATGACTATGAAAAATGATTGCCTGTACGCAGACTTTCGAAGGTAAGTATACATGATAATTTCAGTAATAGAAAATTTATAGTGTTTAAGTTTCATTTAATTTATTAATATATTCATTTTTAAAAAAGCTTTATTGGTAAAAAGAGACAATAACACATTTTAAATTTTTTTCTCGTAATTTTTTAATACAATCGTTTTTGTTAAAGATGCTAAATCATGTATAAATGTATTCTTCAAATATAAAATCATTTAACGTAAAATTCGGCGTATTACGCCCACCAGTGTATAACAGCTCCCTAGACTTTCAAGCTCAACTTTATAATTTTTAAGTATAATCGCCGTATAACGCACACCTCCAGTTTTACGAAGAAATCTGAAATATTAATATACATTGCTCTTTTGTTTTGAAGTCATTTATTCGAGTTATTATCCCAGAGTTTTGAAAAAGAAGTTTTCTTCTTTTCTAGAACTACAACTCTTTTAGCTCATATAAGGCAAGTAATTTCTTTTAAATAAACAGTATTTTGATACATGTAGAAGTAACATTTCTTTTATGTTCATCTCTTTTGTTATTTTTAAAGATCCCGTTTTTATACCAGTCGTATAACGGGAACCCATAAGTTTGGATCTTATTTTTTGTTAAAAGTGAGCGTTTACGCTGGATTTAACGGCACATGCATTTTCCAAAACATACATAATTTATCATGTAAGTAGAAATCTTGATAAGTAGAAATTTTTCTATGAAACGTTTGTAATTTTTCCCTGTCTGGTGCTACTGAAATACATAAAAGTAAATGATTAAATTACACATAGGAAGTACATGTAGATTGCCTATAAGTGTACGATGAATTAGCATATGTCTTTGTGTACGATTGGATTATACGGAAATTTCTTTTGAAATATGCTTCGTACTATTCGTTCTAAAACTATTCTTTACTAAGTTGGGAAATGTGCAGTTCCTTAAAAACTTAATATTTAATATTCTTTCTTAAGAAAGTATTTCGCAGCATCTATGCCAAATGATATTGTCCTTGAAAAGTCCTTCAGACATTTCTGAAAAAAATCTTCTAAGTATAAGCCCTTTTTATTTACTCACAGAAGCTATGTTTTTTCTTAAGGATTGAGTCCACACTGTCAGTAACATTCCTTCCTATACTTCTGTATGACACAAATCCGACTAAGTAAATATACCATCCCTTGCTTAGATTTAATAGAAATATATTTTTCTAGGACGCAGTGGTATTCTAAACTTATATCTCAGTCTATTTTTAGACACTTGTAATTAAGGCTTCTATGGAATTTGTTCCACTTGCAAAGTATTACTTTTACTTTTTGTACAATAAAAAGAGCTAATTTATTGAATTTCATTTTGCAGTCATGGAAGTTAAATGTACAAATAAAATCACCAATGTTTTTTTTAATTACAAATAATGCATTTTTAGTTATTTTCAAACCCGTTTTTATCATATCTATTCCAGTGTAATTGAATTTTTTGAGAAATTCTTCACTTACTTCCTGCTTACATATTTTTATGTCACTAAAATTATTTTCAAATCATAAATATTGTACATTATAGAGTACATAAATCTTTCTCGTAAAAACTTAAGTTTCTAAACCTATTTAATTCATATAATATGAATTTAAAAATATTTGTCTTAATTATTATATATTAAGCACCAATGGTTAAATAAAAATAAAAATTTAATAAATTAAATTACAAAAAATCTTTGAAATAATGTTTTAAAAAACAGAGTCAAACAAATTTAACAAATTATTAAAATTGACGCTTTTACCCTTTTTTGGAATGTATATACAGAATAAATATTCTTTGATTTTTTTATCTATATTTTTTTTGTTTTACTTGAGAGTATTTTTTTATATTATATAAAATAATATTTTGCATGAAAAATGTGTTTATTTCTTTATCGTAAAATTTTGTAATTTTATAAATACATTTTAAATAAAACACGGGAGGGAGAGAATTAGCTATAGAACGATGAACTGAAATTATACAACTTCTTATTTTACAAAGAACAGTACTGGGCGCTGTTCGTCGATATGAAAGGCATTTGTGTAATTATTTTTTTCCATATTACTCAAATGAATAGATCAATGAAACTTCCATGTCACTTTAGTGATACACACGGATACATTAACGCATGAGATAACCCTTAACTCGTTGCAGTCGTTAAAAGGTATGAGGTGAAAGCATTAAGTTATTTTAATTTTATACGATATTTATTGAAGATTACACATACACCGACTATACAAACACAAGCGGGTAATTAGGAAAAACACAAAAGTGTCATTTTTTTCGTTCCAGAGATCTCAGCTCATATCTTCCTCAACCGGAATCTTTCAGAATCATAATTTACGTTCATGAGCACCGTGAGTGGTTAGTATAATCGGATGGTGCAATATTGTATCATGTACATATATATATATATATATATATGTGTGTGTGTGTGTGTGTGTGCTACAAAATTTCTGAAATTAAAAGCCTTAAAGCATCTTATTATTAATAGCAGGAAATGTATTATTTTTCTTATTACTTAAGTCTTTAAAGTATGCATTTTGAAGATTTTTTTACGTAAATGAGGTCAACAGAATTTTCTTTATGAAAAATGAAGAAAAGATGAAAAATTTTCTGTTTTCTTACATTCTAAGCAAAAATAAGATTGCACTTTTTAATTAAAATATTGTGTAGGCAATGAGAAATAAACTATGATTACATAAAATTCTATTCGGAAAATGCTACGATCCGGCCAATTATTCTTCCAGCTAATTTTAATAATTGGTAAAGATGTTATATAGTACCAGAAGATTCCTAAAAACGTCAAACTGAAACTGGCACAATATATAAATTAAGAAAATTTTCTAATATAAAACTTCGTATTTGGTATTTAACGCAAGTTAAAATAAAAGTAGATTTCTAATTTTTTTTTTCTAGTTTTCTTCATAGACTCTTATTTTTAAAAAGTCCAAAAATTTTTATTAGTTATAAAAAAATATGTCAGTATTGAAATAATATTTCGGAAGAATATCATATTTTTATGTATCTCTGCAGCATACTGTCAGGTATTTTTTCATACTACTAATCTATTTTTAAATAAGTCCATCCTTTTCAATATAAAAAGAGTTATATTTATATTTTAAACTATAATGATAAATGAAATTTTAACATGGAAAATAAAAGGGAGCTTTTATTCATATACTAATCGTTCCTTAGTACAAAGAGCAAAACTTTTATAAACATAGAGAATCATTAAAGCGTAGCATATTAACATCGGAGCGTTTTTCTGTCAGTACGATTCAATTAACAAAAATCGGTCAAAAATTCAAATTAAATTTTGTTAGCCTAAATTATTCTTTATATACTTTTCTATAACCTCTCAAAATTTGAAAGCTCTAAACTTAAGAAACGCAGAATTACGATAGCTTTTACATTTATTTTTATTCACATCTTTATGACAACTCAAAACTTTAAACTTACTTGTCTCAGAAAGATAAAAAAACCAGTTTGTCTTCATTTAAAATGCCAAGGCTTGTGTGTAAATTGATTTTTTACATATTGCTAACAGTACGTACGTGTAACAAAAGTTGGTAGCATTTTTGAATCAAAGCAATACCTATTTTTTTTAAATAATTGAACTCAGAATTTGTACATTTTTTAAGGAATTTTCAATAAGCATTCATAAAAAGTAGTATTGTTTAAATACCAATCATGTTATGGCAAAACCCATACTAACTTTTGTTATACATAGTTTAACATACTTGTAAATCAAATTTCATGCAAGTACGTAAATTTTGTTAGGAAGAGTAGTATTTTAAAGTCACTTTACAAATTTTAAGTATTTTCCTTAAAAAATTAAATGGCTAACTTTTTCAAAAATTTTTAGCACAAAATCTGTTTTAAATAGTATACACACATAGGAGAAAACCAAAAAAAATTTTAAAATCTTTAAATTAAAAATTTGTGTTTAAATCGTACCATATCCCCTAAAAATATTTTTGGTTTAATGTATTTATACTTTAAAAAAAGCATTTGATTATATGAATTTAACCATATTTTATTGTCATGAATCAAGTTTCAATATATTCATCAGTATAATTACATTTATTAAAATAAATTTAAAACTTAGTTACTTTATAATTATCTTAAGAAATTCTCAACCTCCTTTTCGAGCAACTTTATTTAAAAAAATTAACAAATAACTCAAAACTAGTGTATTGTAAACAAAACACTCAAACATTTTTCTGTAAACAGAACAATGCAAAGGAATTCCATAAAAAGATGATCATTATCCTTTAAAGATGTTCGTAAATTAAAAAAAAGTCTTCCAGTAATGTATACTTTTCTTACCCTGGAGCAATTTCTGAGTCTTAATCTTAGGAATTGTCCCTATAATAAGGCTCTTGTATGAGATAAATCAGATTAAATAAATACTTGAAATCCCATGTAATGGTCCTCAAGAATTTGTTTTTTGATGCTTCAGCTTGTCTAGAATTCTAATTATTTCTGGAAACATTTGAAAAGAATACACTTTTTTTATTTTATTTTATCCATAGTAGTAGTTTAAAATAATGAAAATATCTTATGGCTGTAAAATCGGAGAAATTAGATTGTAAAATAACTCATAGTATCGCATATTGTTTTGAGTTTTTTAATGTTTCTTTTACTAACCATGATATCAAGGGTTTTATGCAAATCATTTCTGTCTCACTCTCTTTTCATTTCTTATTCATGCTAAGAATATATTTTCATTTTGTATCAGCTATTCATGTTTTTCTTTCTTTAAGGTAATTGAAAACATGTTTTTTAAAAAAAGAAAATATTACGTTTTGGAATATAGTGTTTATGTAAGAACACTCACAATGGAAATGCAGCAAAACCAGTTGATTAAAAGAATAATTAAAATATCTAGTCGCATTAGTTGTTTTACTTATCTATTATCCATATAAAATTATTTGTTAAATACTTTAAAACAAAACTTGTCAAAATGAAAGAAAGAAAAAAAATTCTTAAAAATAATATATTTACTCACATTTATTTTCAAATGAAATTTGCTTTACACATTAAAATATACTTGATACCAAACTAAAGTATTAGAAGAAAATTGATACAAACTAAAATATTAGAACAAAATCGACGCATCTGAAATATTGAAATAAATTAATACCAAACTAAAGTATTGAAATGAGTTCGATACCAAAATATCAATATCGAAATAACTACATCAAAACCAGTAACAATCCTTTTTCTGAGTGAGTGAAGTAATATTAACGTCCCACTGTTCAGCTACACGAGGGCTTATGGGGACGGTCCGCGTAATTTTGAACCATGGTCAAGTGACGCGGAGGACACCTGAGCTGGCACCCCCCTCTCTTAACTACCAAACCACACTAACAGGAGGACGTTTGAGCTCTCGACAGATTTAACGTGCATCGCTCCCCTACACGGAGGGTCTTCAGTGGTACTGGGATCGAACTATCAGATGCCTAGACTAATTTTAGAAACTAAGTTAAGGTAGTAAGTAAATGATTATTAGAGTTGGGGGTACATATTTTTCATTATCTGTATATATCGGTATTTAATTTCACACACTCACAGCACATACACATGTAGTTGTAGTTTAGTGGAGTGAGTGACTTAGTTCTTCTGAACCTTCATCTCTTTTCTGGACATTCTAGATAACATTGAAACACTTTCAAATTGCCCTTTTTAATAAATAATACTTAAATTTAAAATATATCTAATGAGAATTAATAAAAAGAAAAATTACTTTGATATGAATAAATTTAGAAACATAAAATAAAATAAACAAAAACTGATGAAAAAATCTTGAAAATTTTTTTGTGATGGTAGTGGGTGAAGTGATGCCTAGACAATCCTGTTTCAGCAAAGGAGTTTGAGTTAAAGAGAGAAAATATTTAGATGTAGAAAGTTAAAATGAGTTGGTATTGAGTGGAGCTTCTATGAATGGCTGATCAGAGAGGTCAATTACTTTGATTTAAATTTAAGTAAGAAGCTCTACCTAACATTGAGTAGTAAATAGAGAGAATTTAAGAATAAAATTAAAAGCTAAATAATATAGATAAAAGAGAATATATTTAGGAATTAAAGAAAAGGGTCAATTAGAATTGAACTTGGTCTGAAGACATTAAGATCAAGAATATATTTTTTGATGCTAGTGATTGATTTATTGTCAGAGGTCAATTTTATTAAAGAAATGAGTAGCATTTCTTCTGATAGTTTGTCTAATAGTGGGTATTTTACTCACGGCTCTGAGTTCTATAATCCTTATGAACCAGTGAGCTTTAAGGATTTGCCTGACAATTAAATTGTTCAGGTTTTTCTAAATAATTAATTTGGGTCTTTCTTTAACATTTAAGTGCTACATTATGCCTATGTAATATAAATTTCATATGACCAGCTGATTTATTTATTTGAATTATGGCAAAACCAGAAAAATTGCCCGTTTTGCTCTAAAGTATGTATTATACTGTATTTTTCATGATTTCGTGACGCACAATGAATTTGCTACTTAGAAAAAAAAATAGTTTTAATTGTGAATATTTCTAAGCATATTTTACATAAATGTATAAAAAACATGTTTAAAAGTTATTAACTATAATTAATTACTGCTTAACTTATAACAACCACTTTTATTACTCTTTATACTAAGCAAAATTTCTTACAGAACATTATAATTTTTAAACTGATTTCAAAAGTCAATTTTATGATAATTTCTTTCAGGAGTTCTGCTTCTGATTGGGTAAGAAAAACTATTTCAAAGAGAATTTGAATTTGGCCTTAAGGAGAAATAATATTTCGAATAGTGTCATTAAAGTTATTTATTTATTGCAGTGTTATTAGTTCTTCTATCCGTTTCGAATTTCCTCTAAAATACTTTATGTATAATTAAAAATTATGTTTATGGGAAAATGTAGATAAACTTCATTTGAATAAATAAAGAGTTTTACCCTTTAGCTAAACAAATGTAGCATATATACATAGCATTTTGCTTTTCTCTTAAGGTACCTTTCGATAAATGTAATTATTTAAGTCATAAAAAGCACATATTTAGAATTCTCATTATTTTACTTATTTGCGATATTTATTCGATGTTAAAAGTAATTTTTGCCGATTTCCCGAAAGTTATTATGACTATAAATTTTTTTACATAATTTCATTTAGTATATTCTAGAATATTTTGCATTTTAAATAGAAAATAAGAAGAGAGAGAGAGAGAGAGAGAGAGAAAACAAGTTTTTCTTTAGATATAAGCATCTCAAGCAGCATTTATTTTCCAAGAAATTAATCAAACCACTGTAAGAAATGTCTGCAACTTTCTTGGGTATAATTTAAACTTTCTCGTACAAAATAAGTTATGCTTTTACATAAAAAAGTATTTCATGGAATCATATTACGTTGATTTTATATTAAAAGGTTAAATTGAAAATTCATACTAATCATTACACTAATGAAGCTAAATGTCAATCAAAATTATATATTTTGAAAGCAAGTTCTTTCAATACAGATGCATTGAACTTGGGAGATTGATTTACTTACTCAATTTTGCGAGCGATGTTTTGTTTTTTCCACGTATTCTATGTCAAATTGCAAGCCTGCGTTTATTTTTGGAATTTATGCATTCGCATTAAAGGTAAAGGAAAATGTATTGATAAAGTTTAGATTGTGTGGAAGAGATAACGTAATATAGTTACAGCAGTTCTAAATAACTCACCGAATTAAGGTTTATGTTTAGATTATAATTTAGTAAAGTTTTTCCAATTATATGTAGATAGGTTCTGTTTCCTATACAGAATTGCATTTTTACATCGATCATTTAATGAAAAAGCCAAAGCTTGCAATGCCTAGAAAGTAGTCACTTTGCCAAGAAAAGACATCTTAACCGAGCTCGTGATGTGACAAATGGAAGTATATTTCAAAGGAAGCTTTGCATTCGAGAAGTGTGTTTAGTGTTGAGAATACCCGGCAAAGTATGATTCGCATCCGTAGTCTAGAATAAAAATCTATAGCTGGAGTATATGAAAGTTTAGTGTTCAGTAAATTCCCGACAAGCAACGAACAGAACATTTGACGTATAGAAACGAGATCAGAACATTGAAAAGATACCAGAAAGATGAAGGACCATTCTTAAAGCACATTGTGGATATATAATTCATTTAGTACCTCTGTTTCTGTCTGGTAACAAAATTGATGAATAATATGGGGAAACATTTGTGGTCTCAGAACCCAAATAAGGTCTGACCAGCTTTGGGGGCTGGAATGGCCTTTTTTCAGCCTATTCCTGTATATCCAGAGATTATTAATATTGGAATGGTGACTCGTCTAAAACCACAATCTTTGTTCAGCACTATTCAGCTTTTGGGACTGGAATGGCATTTTTCAGCTTCTTTGATATCCAGAGATTATTAATATTGAAATGGAAACTCGTCATAAAACCACCATCATTGTTCAGCCCCATTCAGCTTTTGAGGTTTGAATAGCCTTTTTCAGACTATTCTTTGATATCCAGAGATTATTAATATTGGAATGGTGATTCGTCATAAAATCACAATCATTGTTTAACACCATTCAGCTTTTGGGGTTGGAATGGCCTTTTTAAGCCTATTCTTTGATATCCAGAGATTATTAATATTGGAATGGTGACTCGTCATAAAATCACAATCATTGTTCAACACCATTCAGCTTTTGGGGTTGGAATGGCCTTTTTAAGCCTATTCTTTGATATCCAGAGATTATTAATATTGGAATGGTGACTCGTCATAAAATCACAATCATTGTTCAGCACCATTCAGCTTTTGGGTTTGAATGGCCTTTTTAAGCCTATTCTTTGATATACAGGGATTATTAATATTGGAATTGTGACTCGTCATAAAATCACAATCATTGTTCAGCACCATTCAACTTTTGGGGTTTGAATGGCCTTTTTAAGCCTATTCTTTGATATCCAGAGATTATTAATATTGGAATGGTGAGTCGTCATGAAATCACAATCATTGTTCAGCACTATTCCGATTGTGACACTTTACAAATACTTTGACGAAACGTTAAAGGTAAGAAGAAGGCAAATTGTCTCTACGTGTAACTGGAGACTTCGCTATTCAAGACAATCTTACCCTTCACACTCAAGAGATTTAACATAGTCAAACTTACCAAAAAATTGTGAAGGACTAAGTCATGAAAAAACGTCATCGGATGACTCTTTTTATCCAGATCAAGAAAAAAAAATTTGTTAGTTTTTTTCTGAAATTTCTCTATTTACCAAAACATTGAAAGTGACATGCGGAAGTGAAAAATATTTTTATTTTATTTTTTTTGTCTTTTTACATAGTTAGGGGAGAGACAACTATTTTAGAATTTAATGATGAAAGAAGCAAAAAATCAAATTATCCTAATCATTCTAAGATTTGTCTGATTCGAGCATTCTTTTCTTGTACAATCTCTTTTAAGTTAAAAATTGCATTTTTTACATTATTCAGGTAATATGAGTCTAAAAAGGTCTAAGCCATATATTTAAAAAAATTTCGAGATAAATCTTCAGAATACAACCCGTTATTTTATCGCAAACGATGTTAAAATAATGTTTTGTATTGTATGGTAGGAATACTGTGGCTTTTAAATTTCTTAGGAGCTATTTTTATTAATGGGGGCATTTTAATTATATGAGTTTGGCAGGGAGATATCATAAATCACTTCTTTAATTTAACTTTTCATTGATTAAAAAACCAAAAACATTTTTTTTGTATGAAAAAAATCCTAATTTTACTTTTTTATTAAATCCGTTTTTGTCGACGTGAAACAAGCCTTAAATTCTTACAGTATTGAACTCGCGTAAGGTTTATTCCATTTAAAACATTTTAAGTTGTTTTAAATATTTTTCACATTTTATCATTTTACATGTTCATGTAGCTAAAACAAACAACTTTGCATAAAAGTTCTAAACTTATAGATTAAAAAAAGTAAATATTCACAAAATAAAAACTTCTAAAAGAAAGTAAATTAAAATTAGGTGTCTCTCTGAAATTACTTTAGGTAAGTTCATTGCACTTCTTTAAATTAATTGAAAGTCTCGTCTTTGCTCATTCCAGTGAATAAATACAAGAAGAAAAATTAACTATACCGGGAACTATCATAGTACTCTAGATTCACATCCTTAACATATAAACGAACATCTTAAGTCGGCAAAACTTTTACTTATTCCTCTCGTCCAAAACTTAACTTTCAATTTATTTTCAACCAGTAACTAGTACTTAATTAATGCTATTCTTTTAAAAGAAATAATTTCGAAATATATGGAAAAATACTCAATATACTCAATCTTTCTAATTTCTCAATACAAAGATTATTCAATTCAGATCCTTAATTCTTTAAACAAAATTCTGAACAAAAATAAGTAGAACAGTAAAGATCGAAGAGCCTGTTCCATAATCTATTTCAATGGAGATCAATCAACAACTCATTGCTCAAGTGTCCTGAAATTATTCCCTTTAGAAAAGTAAATCAAAGTTTGATTTAAAAAAGAGGAAAGCAATTATTTGTTAGTTAAATTTTCTCTGATGAAATGAACAAATGGACTGCTTATAAAATCCACATGATATTGATTGGGTCCGATAAATAAATTAAGTGCTGTTTCTGGATGAATAATTGTGAGCTATGTAATAAGAATCGCGCTTAATTATTGTTGAATAATGGCTGAAGAGAAACAAGCGGGATAATGAAGAGGACAAATATATTTATAAAATTACTTCACTAAGAATTTCAATGACCTGTATATTTATATAGATTCTCATTACTACTGAATCGTATATTTTCTGAAACTCCTAATGCTAAAATCTTTTACCCATTGAAATATTTAATTAAATGTTTGGTTATTATTATTATTTTTAATAATTTCGTTGAGGTAGTTTTTGAATTTTAAATGTAAAGACTCAGATCTATTTTGGCAGAGAATGATTTATTATTTTTACGTATATTTATCTAAAGAAAAACAATTTAATAATGTATTACATTTTTTATTCAAATTTCCAAAAATTTTTTTTTTGTCTCACATTTTTTGAATCGAAATTGCTTAGATTCTGGTTTTGTTGAGCACTCAAGAATGGAGATTTTATCCAATTGAACCTGTATATATTGATATGTATATTTTATCAAACAAAACAGCAGTAGTATAAGACTTTTCAATAGCTACATAGTCAGTCAACAAACAATACGTATTTAAAAATGAAGCATTAAGACAGATCTCTCATTAAATTTGGGACTCAGTCTACCGGTGTGTTTCCTACAACAATGTTTTTTTTTAAAAAAAATACAAGTAAGGGAGTAAATTCTTTTGAACTTTTTTAGAAAATAAATTTCAATTGCTCCAGCTGTTAATCGTGTCAACTCAACATTTTCCTTATCTACATAAGTAAAGTTCTTTCTTGCAATCCTGCATTTTATTTAATAAATTAAATGCTTAAAATCTTAATTGTATAATTAACAAACAACGTTTCTAAATTATTGTTTTAATTAATAGTCCTATATCCATGCGACTTTAAGGCAGATAATTTTATACTTATTTTAATGTTTCATTTGTAGGTTTTTAGACATTTTAGAATCGTTTGGAAATATTTCAGGGAATTAAAATAAAATTTCTTTACAGCAAAACCGTCGTTACTTTTTCTTTTTTAGGTATATTTCTTATTACATTGAAATACCTGCTGTACTATGAGGACAAGAGTAGTTTCAGCAGAATTAAAATTGAGTTCACAAATTCAAAATAGGTGATTTATTTCATATATTGGAACAATTTTTAATAATTGTACCTGTTTATTTTTTTCTTTTGTAGTACATGTTATAAATTGGCTTCAACCTCTCAGATTACGAAGGAGATACCTATTGGCTAAATATTTTGCTAAGTTCATCAGTTATGTCGACCAGCACAGAACCTAGTTATGTGCGCAATTGGAATAACAATCGATCCTTAAGAGAGGAAGATTACTTAGCTGTGCTGAAAGCAAGAGAAGTAGAATATGTCTCACTAGCCTACTGTACGGATATTGCTGTGTCCTTCTACGAACGGGTCTTTTTTAAGAAGAAATTATACTCGTGCACTAACAATGGCCCTCAGCATTCAAATATGATAGGTAGCTTTGGAGACTATTAATACAATCCCGTGTGATGTGCTATAGATCTATACTGATGGCGCATTGGTGAAGGCATTGTCTCAGATAGTGGGGTTTTCTTCAAAAAGTGGGATACTCTTTTAGGATTTGTAAGGGAAATCCTGACAACTGCTCAATTTTTCAGACAGAAATTTTAGCTATTGAGGAAGGTTTGAAATTTCGCATTACTAAGATTGTCAATACAGAAATTCGGATATTGAGTGATAGACGAAGCTCTAAATCATAGGTTCCCAAACTGTTTAGCCTCATAGACCCCTTGGCAGGTTTTTCAGTTTGGGGTAGACCCCCTAATTTCCTAATATTAAATTTGAGCAAATTTATCAACTTAAATGTGTTTTTGACAGCAGGTATAGAGCTATTTACTATAAAAGATTAAATTTTTTAACTATAGTGAAGTATAGAAGAGTTTAAAATTTAAGAAAACACATGTTAGTTAATTAAATTAAAATTTAACTAATTTTACATAAAGTAACTGCGCAACAAACAAGTGCTTTTTGAGGAAGGGAACTGGGCATGCAATAATAAACTTTCAACATTTGACATCAATCTTATCAGGGTTTAACCCTAAATATCTCCTCGGTTAATGGTGTCTAGTATTTTTTTTTTATTGTTGTTTTTTCGTTTTGGAGTTTTGCAAGCACAGCTTCTCAATCGAAAAAACAATTAAAAGCTTTCTCGAGATATTCCATAATATGGAATGAATAACAGGTATATCTTTTTAAAGCTAAAATTGTTGACATCGTTTCTAAACTTTACTTTAAGATCTTCATTAGTGCATATTCCTAGTGCTTAATTCTTATAATATAATTTTTTTTTTCAAAGTGACCATATGAATTCATTGTCTTCTGTGGTACTACGATAGTCAAAACATTCTGAAACCTAGTTTCAAAATCTAAAAAAAGGGCATTTAAATGTTGGCGACGTTATGCTCCTTTAGCTTAATTCTGACAAGAAAGGCTGTGCGATAGTCCTAATAACACATTTATGCTGTCGCCTTGTAACTGCAAATAAACTTCCTTAAATTAAATAAATAAATCTATTATATATATAAATAGGTAAGTCTAGTTTCCACCCCCTTGCTCCACTTCCATTAAATTTCCTTTTAATATTAGTCACGATCTGGTTTAATGAGAGCCACAATCGTAGACCCCCATTTACACCTCATGGACCCCCAAATTATTACTTTACTTTAGTGGACCCCTTACAGATCGTCATAGACCACTTTGGGAATCAATGCTCTAAATGATGGTCTAAATGATGGAGGCATGGTGACAGAAAGACAACAGAACAGGCTTTTAAATTGCTTGAGTGCCTAAGTTAAGACATTTTTTTCAATTAGTACCGTTGCACGTGAATGTCTGTGGGAATAAGATTGCAGATGGTCTGAACCATGAAGGCAGCCATAAGGATTCTAATGGTGGTTGGCTTACTTTTACAGAAATTGCTAATCGGGTCAATAAAGACATCAGTTCCTCTTGGAGGCAGGCATCCGTACGTAAGTAGTGTGAAGGAAACCGTTCTGGTGCTTCTTTGGTTGGGACAAACAGTAGGCGAGATGAAACTATTCTCGCTAGGATTCGCAGTGAACACACTAGAGCACGATGGCATGTGGAGGATCTTAAAGTTGAATTGCAATATGACCCAAGCAGCTCCTGACCACAACTTGGCTTGTATCGGCTGCCATAAGAGCCAGCTGCTCTCAAGTTCTGCTACAATTCTTCATTGCTTAAACTTTTCGTGGGCCTTGGGAAGATTACTTCCCATGTACAAACACAAATCATCATACAAAATATACATGTGAAAAGCGCAAAGGATATTATGATATATTGGCATTTCTTTTATAATGATGGTAAGATTAATTCCCGCTTCAGTTGTGTGCTACTTCTCATAATCTAGCGATTATGACATCTGTTAATTGGACACAAAAAGATGGTTCTAAAGAAGTGTCTTGTCCAAAATCTGTCACTGTATATAACGATGTCATAGGAATGTTGATCGCTTCGATCAAAGAAAAGAAAGATATCAAATGAGAAGATCTGTAAAATAGTGTCATCGTATTTTTCTATTTTCTTATTGACCTTGTCACCACAAACAGTTTCCTTTTGTGGCAAGTGAACAAAAGAAACAGAAGTTTAGACCAGCTAACATTCCGTATAGCATTAGCTCTTCAGCTAATAGACGAATATTCTTCAAGAAAAAAAAGGACGCCCTGCTAGTTTTAAATCAAAGAAATTTGTGGTTCCGAATTATGTGAGCTTAGCCAGTTTAGGAAATCATATGCCAAAGATGGTTTCCAACTATAGACGATGTAGAAAATGTCGTAGAAAGGGACAAGGAAAGAGGATCCGCTATATGTGTTCAGAATGTTATGTCCCCTTGTGCATTGCAACATGCTTTTCATCGCAAATAATCACTATTAAATTTAATTTTCTTTATGATGGTGAATGATTCCTTGGGAAATATTCTTCTCACCCCTAAAATTTCAATGTAAATATAAAATTCAACAAAATAAAAAATACATATTTCTTTAAATGTACGGTTAAATTATCAATAAACAATAAAAAAAACTGTGAGAAATTGAAAAGTTAAATACATGGCCCCGAAAGGGTTAAAAACGCAAGGGGTCCAGGGACTTGTTTAGATGTTTCTATCAATCAAGTGGGATAAGAAACAACAACAACATAAATTGGTTTTTGAATAATATCCACTTTAAGTAATTAAATAAGTAATAGAAGGGATTTCCATGGGTGTTTGAAAGTGATCAAATAATAATTACCTGATAATGTATCTTATAAAATCAATACAATTATATTAAGACTTTGCATAGTTAAAAATAAAACATATTTTTATTTATCATTTTAAAAAATATGAATTTGTTCTCTCTTTTTTCCTTTATCTCAAGCTCCTAATGTATAAAATGCGTAGAATCTATAAAATCTAAATATCATTCGCCGTGATTTGTCAAAAAATTGCTGTTGTTATAAAGAGAATTAAATTAAAAAAGCTTATAATCAAGAAATAATTTATTAATCTATCATTGAAAGAATTTCATTTTATAATTAATTTATGTTTACTTATCAATCGAATAGAAATATGATATATTTCAAGAAATTTTAAGAAAACTTACCCCAAAATTCCCTGATTTATATTGCTTTATTTAACAAGGGAAGTCAATTGTGTTTATTTCTAAAGTGACGTAATTTTTGTATTTTTGATTAAAAATAAAAAAAAGTATTCGGGAAAGGAATTTTATTTAGCTTTATATGTATTAAAGATTCTTTTTGTAAGAAATAAATGTTTTGGATTTTAGGATAAATGATATTTTTAAGCGTTTGTATATATTTTTCTTTTTTCTTGAAGAATTTCAGGACTTCACTTGTATGTCAAAATCAATCATCTAAATAAAAGTTTTCCTATTTTTTTTTAAGTGTCAGTGCTTTTAAAAAAGCCAACATTAAACCTTTTATCAAAGTGACATAAGTATTTCTGACTTTAAGAATTTACAATACTACATTAACTTTTAATACTGCTTTTAAGAAACATTTTTTTATTAATGAAAAATGAAAGAACTCCTATAAGAGAGAGATTGATTCGCAATTTTATTTAAGATGTCGGTTTTTTTCTCGTATAAAGTTGACATTTCAATATACGACAGTTTTGAATAATTTAGAATAATCTTTCCAATTATATGAAATTCAGAGAACCAAAGACTGCAATATTAGAGCGAGTAAGTTAATGGAAAATAATAGTTTAAAGGGGTTGTCTGCCTTCAGTCTGCTTTATGTCTGAATTCCCTACTATGCGTAAGAGAAAACAAAAATAGTATCATTTCACATACACGCATATATTAATTTTGAAAAAATAAATAAAATAATTAATGTAGTTTTTTCATTTTCCTGTATTGTTTTATAGATTCTAAAATGCGAATTATACATATTTTAGCATTTTTTTAAATCAAAATTTGTTAAATACAGTCGGACCCCGATTTAACGAAACCCTATTTAACGAATTTTGTGATTTAACGATTTTTTCTTTTCCCCCGATTAAAATAAAGGTAAAAACCCGTATCTAACGAATAATAAACCCGAAGTTAAAGAATTATTTCAGATACTGGAAATTTTTTTATTAGTTTCGTATTTGAAAAAATTGGATTTTCTTTAAATGACGTATTATTTTTGGGAAGAACAAAAAATACATTTGTAGTGCGCAGCAAATTTCAACGGGAAAAAATGAAGACCATTATTAGGCTTTACAGCTGCAGATGTGTCATGGATGTAATTTGTCGTGTTAGTTTTGAATAGGACAGGAAATTCATTTCTTATCTCATCCTACTCAACGACGTAAGGGATATTTTAAGATTTTAAGGATTGTGATACACATTTGATGACGGACTACCTATTTGTGCAATCGAAATTGAAGACATTGTTGTTTTGTCAGAGCCAATCAATATCGATTCCCCCCCCCCTAATGCAGAAATGAAACTCCTATCAAAACTAAGGAAATGAACTCTTTTCCGAAAAATGCCACATTTTAAAATGCCTTACATTGTTTAGAAACTGTGAAAACATGCCTCTCTCTTATGCTGTGGGATATAAATGATGCACTATTTTCTTCTCTGCTTCTTTCTCCAATAAAAGCTCTTTCGAGTCAGGAATGAAAACGATTTTGAAACACTCTTTAGACAGTATTTTAAAATTTCCTATTAACTGGTGAGTAATAATTTACTAATAGTATTTTTACATGTTAAATGAATGAATTTTGTAGAATTTTTTATATGGGGATATTTTTGCTGTAGTTCTTTATATAATTTTCAAAAGGTAAGTGCGAAAAAATTGCCTATAGTTTGGACATTGGTATAATGAATAATCCCGAATTGACGAACAAAATGTCCAGTCTCGATGAATTCGTTAAATAGAGACCCGACTGTGCATGTTATTATTGTATTTCAATGACCTGTATATTTATATAGATACTCATAACTACTGACTATGAAAATTTAACTATGAAAATTTAAACTATGAAATATAATTATGAAAATTTAAGATTATTTTCTGTGCCTTGGATCGAAACTATGGATCATTTAATAGCATACATTCAAAAGAATTCATTTTGAGCTTTGCCTTTACCCTTTACCATATATTTGTGTGTGTATGCAATTTTATGAGGTCTGGCTTTATTTTGAATTATTTGAGATTTTAAGAACGTTTAATAAATTAGACACTTTTTACAGCCAAATTATAGACTATACAGTTTTTCTTCTTTTAAGCTACATTGTTTTAAAAATTTCAGCCTGAAAATTAGTGGCATAAGTATGTTTCAACTTACAGAAAATGCTAGCCCAAAGAGTGAAAAAAATGTATTCAGTTAAACTGATTTAAATAAACACGGGCAAAATATTCCACACTTTATTGGAAATATTTCAAGTTAAATCTACATGAATGTAAGTGATATCCTTCCTTTTGGAGAAACATGGATCAATCTATTCTTATCACTACATCAATGCTTCTCAAACTGTGGGACGTGTCCCCCTAGGCGGGGGAGGGGCTTGATAACCCTACGAGGGTTGCGCAAGCATATCGAAAAGTTGAAAATGAAAGATTATTTTAAAAATTATCAATTTACTAAAATGAAGTAAAACAAACTATATTCTGACATAATAAAAAATAAAATAAACATTTACTCTGATATACTATATTTATAAATATATCAGTACGGCACAATGTATTTGATACTAAGTATCTCAATACTACGTTAAGAACAAGTTTAATAATTTCTAGTGATTTTTTTCCATGGGCTTACATATATAAAACTGTATACACACTTTAATACTTATTTTGATAATTTGTACGGCTTATAATTAAGGTTGTATTGCAGCTTCAGCATTAAAGAATTATACATTATTACTGCGTTCAATACATTGTTATTGTATGGGTGTGGGGAGGCATGATGAAAATTATAATTGAAAATTGGGTCGCGAATATCGTGCGTTTGAGAAGCACTGCACTACATTGATCTGTCTTTTTGACTGCCTCTAAGAACATCATTATATACATATTAAGAAAAAATATATGACTTTCATTCTTAATAAGCCTACATAACTTCAAGAAATAAAACTTCACTTTGCTGGTAGAAACGTAATTAATAGGACAGAATAAAATTATACTAAATAAATTAAGCAATATATAGGATAATGTCGTAATATCAAAAAGCATAGCTCAAAATTGTTGATAGGTACATTAATTCTTTATTGAAGGTAAATACTCTTTTTTAAGGGTTAAGTGTGTAAAAATGGGTATACTTAATGGGTATGCTTCATGGTATACTTAATGGGCATATTTCATATAATAAGTACACCATTATAAAATAACACTCTTCATAATTCCTGAAAATATACGGAAGCTTATCTTCGTTTATAATTAATTTAATTGATGGTGGCTTCTTCTATGGTGTTATATGAAAAGGTTTTCATTTTTGAAATTTGTTCCAAAAGCAGGTTTCTTTCAAACTGTTTCATTAAAACTTATCTCTGGGTAACATTAAATTCTTTCAAAAATATATCTTCGTTAATGAGAATTTCTATTTAAAGTTAGCTATTTTTAGCTTTACGAAAAATAGTATTGGCGCGATCATTATTTTAAATTAAACTAATTTCTTATTAGAAATATTACGGTGTTATTTAATGAATAAAAGTGTGTTTAGGGAGAAATATTTCAAAAGAATATATTATCTTTTTTTAAAACTTAAGCTAAGGTCATATAATATAAACAGAGGCTCAAGTTATAAAAGTTTTCTGAAACTTTTATACTTAAGTGCTTCAATTTTCATAACTTTATTTTTCCATTGAAGGTAAAACATTTTCTAATATAATATATTGTATTAAATTCATTTAATCTATTTAGTGTTTTTGAGATCATTTTTGGTGTGTATTTATTTATACATTTATTCTAAAAATAGAGATACATGTTAATTCATAAACGTAATATAGCCATTATTTAAAAAATATCTAAATTTATATATATATATATATATATATATATATATATATATATATATAGTTAAAACTCTCTTCTATAGAGAGGTCAATCATCACTAAAAATGAAGCAAAAAAAAATCAAAATTAAAAAAAATAGATATAATATTTTAGAAAAGATATATTAGAAAGTATGAAATTATTAAAATTTAAAATATATATATGGATGGCAATTTTATAAACTTCGCTGACTTAGGACAGCTCTTACATATGTAAGAAAATAATTTCTATAAAAGTGGAGTTGAAAATATTCTTTGGCCAGGCAACCTTCCTCCTTTCTGTTAATAATACTAAGCGAAAGCCTATTAAAAATAATGGATAGAATATCTAAATCCATTAAAAGAAAAAAAAAACGGGACTTTATTAGGACTTTAATGTTAAACTTTAATAAATTTTCATGAATACTAACACATAAAGAAGTAACATTTACATTTTTATAATATCTTAAAAATCAGCATTGCAAAATATATTTTTATATGAATCAAAATAAACTTGTGAGGGTGTTTTGAATGTAATTATACTTTTAAATGAGTGCATGAGTAGATTTTTTTATGCATCTCCATTAGAAAATAAATGTAGAGTTTAATAGAGAATTATTTGGCATCTGAATATTTTATCCGCATTTATGATTCAAATGACAATAACTTGAGCTGTAAGTAAATAATACATTTTGCTACATTATGTGTGTGACTTATATATTATTTCTTGAACTCATGACATGACAACCTAGAGTCCGTGATCTTTACTAAGTCTACAGCAGCCATCACTCAAAAAGATATTTGCAATCATAAAATAATATACTTAATAAAACTATTTTCAAAATTTTATATTATAGTTTTAGCATTTTAGATCCGATATCTAAATTATACATACAAACTTATTAGATAAATTGCAAAAGTAATTCTTAGAATACCTATATAGAAAATTATTCATTTTGATTATATCACTACACCACACACAAACATTTTAATACTGAAAGTATTAAAATGAATAAAATAAATAAATCCATTAGTATTACGATCCATTAGTATTACGAAGTAAAAATAATTCCATTAGTATTACGATTCAGGTGAAATATATAATTCACATTTTTAAATATCTCACTATATCAAAATGAAATAATTGTGAAATTTCTATAAATATGTTTCAAATCATGTCAAGCATTCATGAAAAAGATAAAGTATGTTTATGTTTGTGTATTTCAAATTTCTCAAATTTTAGTTTAAAATAGATGCTATTTCCTTTGATTCGCGTAAATTTTAGCAAAAACCAGAAAGAACGATAACTTTTAAAAAGTGAAATCTAGTTATTATGT
This sequence comes from Trichonephila clavata, assembly GCA_019973975.1. Classification (NCBI taxonomy): domain Eukaryota; kingdom Metazoa; phylum Arthropoda; class Arachnida; order Araneae; family Nephilidae; genus Trichonephila; species Trichonephila clavata. The sequence continues at coordinate 61,768 of BMAO01003053.1, read as the reverse complement.
GTCCAAACATTCGTTAGGTATTCATCCATTGGCTTGCATGACTTAAAAAGAAAATATTTTTTCTAAACAGTATTTTTGTGTTTTCACTTCTTAGGTATATGAAAATTTAATTTTGTTAGAATACTTGTAAGCAAATTTTTTATTTATATATGTAGGAAAGGAGTGCAAGTTTTCTTTTACTTCTTTTGATTTTTATTGTAAGAGATGGCACCACTAATCGAAACCACGTGAGTTTTAGCTGCGCGATACGATGAGGTCATGTATTTATAAAGGGCAGAAAGGAAAAACTGAGAGTTGCACCAAAGCTTGAACGAAGGCAGGTCAGAGGAAATCGTCTCTCCGTTGTTTTGAGAAAGAGTACGTGTTTTCGGAATTAGTATGGTGTTATCTCGAATTATTTAAAACCCCTTGTAAATAGTAAATGTTTTAGTTGTGTTATTAATAAATTAGGTTATTTTAACTCTGCATGCTTATTTTAACATTAAAATCGAACTTTCCCTAGACGCCGTCCCACATATATATATACGTTTTACAGTTTCTGTGTTGGAAGTTTTCATGTTAAGTATTGGTGAATCCTATTCATTTATAATGACAAGAATATTTTTTTCCCTTAAGCAAAACTTGATAAAAAAAAGGGTAGAAGCATTTAAATACATGTTAAAGAGCTGCATTAAAAAAAAATATGAGTATTTTTTTCCGAATTGATAAGTCAAAAAATATATAACCTATACTTTACTAATTACCTATACTTTATTTATTAAGGTGCGTTTTTTTTCTTTCAATAATTTCAACTATTTTTTTTTCTTTATCATACATTTATTTTTAATGTATGATCTTTTAGTTTGTCTTACCAGATTCAGTGTCATAATTTAGGTTTTTTTAACTTCACTGCTTATGATGTGTGATATTACCTTTCAAATGTTTCGAATCGATACAATTAAAATTAATTTCTGACATAAAAGTTCTTACATTAAGAAAATTCTATGATTTTTATTATTCAAATATTAAATCCATTTTGATTATTTGATTAATGATTGATCAGTTATTTATAATTGACGCTTTTACATCTTGTGATGTAAAACTTGCATAATTCTTGATTCTAAAATTCTAAAAACTCATTTGAAAGATAAAAAAAAACTTTATTTATAAAAATCGGAAGCATGATAAAAAAAAACTTAAATCATTGCATAAACGATATATTTTTTTCTTCATTTTATCTCTTTCTTCATTAAGTTAACCCGGGAGAAGTCGTTACTCGATACTAACCTTACTGGTCGCACTGGGTGATGAATCACCCCAATCTTCTGTATAATTATTTTAGTGTACACGATAAAAATTGTAATTCCAGTGAATAACTTAATTAAGAGAAAGTATATTTACCTACTTTTAAGGACTTCTTAATTTTTCTTTGATAATTTGAGAAAAAAAACCAATAAATTTAGACCAAGGAGTTTTATATGTGCGTGACTTTAAAAAAGAACACAAATCATAGAAACTTTTCACTAACATTACAAGAATATTTGCAGGCAAAACTGTCATATTTTGTTCAAGTTATTGAAGATGTGTTGTCCTTTGATGATCGACAAATAGCATAATGAACTTTTTCTTCCTTGTTTCTTTTTGAAAAAATGTGTCTTGTGGCAAAACTTTTGGCTTCATATTTTTCTGGTTGGAGTTTTTTAGGTATGGGTTTGAAAATTTTTCTTTCAACTCAGACGTTTCATGTTCATCGCTTTTCTCAAATTTACTTACGCTATCCTGATTAATATCCATCATTTTATCAGATTTTTCCCTTGCTTGATGTATCTCAACATCATCCAATAGAGATTGCAGAGGCTCATTTTTTTAAAAAATATTTTGTTAGTTTACATTTATACACCATAACAAGTCGTACAACACAACAATCAAAATCACCAAGTCGTTCACAGGGGAAACATGCAACCTGTTTATAGAAAAGTTTTTGAACAAGAGTGGTTCGCTCAGTCGCTCCAAATACCTTAAGGCTGTACAAAACGTTTGCCACTCCCAAACAAAAAAAAAGAGAGATAAGAATTCAGTTACCATAGATATATCGCGATATTTCCAGAGAACAACACCCTATTGGGAAAATGCTAATAATTCTAAAGTTATTCCTTATTTGTTTAAGCACTCAAAGAATTGTTTGTCACAACAAAAAAATGTATTCAATGACTGTTATCTATCGATTTTAAGTTCACACACAAATCATCACTATCATTACCATTTTTTCAATTTTTTTTATTCTGATCAAAGAAGTTTCGAAGGCATTGCCCATGGTCTTGTCTTTTATAACATCAGTTGGAGTCTTTAATAGCTTGAGATATTAATAAGTAAGAAAAGGGTTTGATATTTTTTAGAGCTTTTTCCTTAATGAAAACTTACAATACTTTTTCAGTTGTAAAATTCTTAAAAAGATTAATGAAAGTAAGCTTATTTCGTGAGCAGATTTTTTTTCAATGCAACACAAAACACAATTATAAAAAATTTAGACTTTTAAGCTAAATTTAAATTTAAGAGATAGAAGCATACACAAAATAAATACAAAAGAAATATAATATTTAAAAAAATTAAAACGTAATTAAATGTACGAATCATTAAAGCATACGACGTCTCTTAACTAAAAAACCCCACCAAATGACTGCAAATTATTTAATCTAGGTCATTTTATATAGTTGTTAGTGATTATATAAAGGTTTATAATATTTACTTCAAAAAAGTTTTTTCTCTGTCGACTTTTATGTATCCATGAGTGAACCATTAAACAAAAGTATTATTCTCCACCCATAATTTAAAATGTTTTTTAAAAACCAATAAGAGAGAAAACTAGTTTAACAAGAAAACCAATCTTTTGCATATATTTTTAAACAGCTCTATTCACATATAAAGTCCAAGCCAACATGAAATTATTTTTTTCCTTTCATGCATTTGTTGATTTTCATTATGCTTTCAAAAATCTTTAGTCCTTAATCAACTCATTTCTAATCAAATATTTTTAGAGCGTAAAATAATTTTAATAAACTTTTAAAATCCACCAGTACCATTGCTTTATAAATATTCAATTCGTATACGAAATTCCTGTCAAAACCATATCAAAATATATTAAGTTATAAAAAGATCCACACTAATTACTACAAAAAAATTAACACCCTACAGCTTAATCAATAACAAAACGAATGTTAATTTTTCTTTAAGAAAATATTTCAAAGTTTAATAAAAAGTTCAAATGTAATTTGCTTTATCAATAAATTTTCCTTTATATTATAAAAGAGAGTGCATAAAATAAGTAGGAAAAAAATGTTTTTCGAAAACAAATTTGGAATTAAAAACGCAAAGTAGAATATGATTTAAATTATTATTGATGAAAGAGGAATAAAAACACAGAAAAGCATAATGTATTTATAAGCAATAATTACATAAAATTTTCTGTAATTTTCGTGCTCCTTCGGGTTTTCAAAGTTATTGAATTAATATTTGTTTTTCAATTTGAAACTTTTAAGTGTAACTTTGTTTGATTAATTTTCAATCGAATAATTAATTTTTCAAATGTTCATAAATATAAAAATTTATAATTCTTTTGATCATTTTACGTTTTTTTTAAATAACTAATTAATAAATGCAATTTTTTGTGAGGAGTGAAAAAAGGTTTTCCCATTAAATTAAAATCAACATTCCCCGAAAGTTAAGGAAAAAAATCGGTTATGTTTTGGTTGTGTAACCCTATTTATATAAGTTACATTACAAATATAAATTTAAATATGAAGTTCACTTTTTTTTCGAACGTTTATTTATAAATTTAATTATTAAGTTAGTTTTGAGAAAGAGAATATTTTTTTAAACCAGATATTCTTCAAACAGGACTAATAAATTTTACAATTTTACATTCAAAAGGTGAGAGTGATGCAGATAGGCTCTCAGTTAAAATATCTGTAGATATTCATGACATCTTCTTTTAAAATTCTGAAAGGTACTACACATATATTCTTCCAAGAAAGCAAGGAAACTTTACATTTCACATTAAACAAATATATCTATCTACTTCAGAATGTACATATGACTTAAAGCACTTGAATATATTTAGCCGTTTGAGGTGATTTATTGGCAGAAACTCAGGGAACTCAGGATATTTTTCGCGTGAAACTGTCTCGGAAACTTTATGACAAAGATCTTTTCTAACTTCAAACTCTACGAATTGCAGCCATTAAAACTTTTCTTTGAAGAATTATTAGGAGTTATTCTCTTGAGTTTCTTGAGCTCTACTGCTAGATGCATTTGTATATTTTCTCAAGGAAAGGAAAGATGATTTATCTTTGCTGTGTGTATTTGGTTGGCATTTAGTAAGAATGATAGATTTTGGCATAAAACTTGTTATTTGAAACATTTAATTGATATTCCTAAAGATATATATATGTAACATCATTTTATGTCTCATATTGATACAAAATTGAGAGAGATTTATCAAAGCTTTCGAACATTTTAATTCAACTTCTATTAAGCTTATGTTTTTTTATTCTCTATTATGCTCTCTTTCTCTCTTTATATATATATATATATGTGTGTGTGTGTGTCAGGTCTGGAAAGTTAAACTTAAAAATTCTTGAAATAATAAATAAAAATAGAGCGAACTCTTTATTACCGCGTAGAGATTTTAGGGTGAATAAGAATATTTAAGGTACACAGCGAGCGCACTGTCGTAGACAACAAAATAATTGGGAAGAGAGACTGGTGACTCTGCTGAGACAATATCTTTTTTTTCCTATCCGATTAGGGACTAAGTGGCCGCCATGTTGGAAATGGTGATGCATGAACGCTAATAGAGCACAGGTATTTTTAAAATGACGACTTACTTCATTTACTAGCAGGCCAGAAGCTCATATATATACATATATGTATATATATATATATATATATATATATATATTGCATTTCTGTGAAGATGTATCATCTTGTAATCATGGAATTAAAACACAGCTTCTTAAGATTGATCACATCATTTATTTTCATATCAGGACAAGTCATTGTGAGCTTGTGCTTGCTCAAGTTCCAGAATACAAGAAATGGAAGTATTCAAATTCCAGATATAAATACTAAATGATAAAAGGCAAAATTTAAAATTAAAGTATATAATCACGTGTTCAAATTAAGGGAATTATTATTTATTTATAGAAATTACAGCATTGTTTTAGGGAAAAGTTGAAGCCATTTTGGAAGGTACATGTAAGGAACTTTGATATTATTTTACTAGGAATCAACACGAGAACTGGTCAAAAGAAGTCATCATGCCTCTAAGATAACAAAAGGCGTCATCATGAGCAAGTAACAAAAAAATTTAACCAGGATGACTGACATATTTTAGTGGATGGTCTTATCGTGTCTCAGATGAACCACAATGTAATTAGAGTGATGCGAGTGAGGATGTAGTGGATAGAAGATAGGTAGGCAGGTTGAAACTCAGTCGGACGGTAAAAAAGTAATTCAGCACTGAATGATAGACAATTATTTCGTACAAGAGCGACGGACCATTTAGGTTCTTCAACACAGTTGGCAGAAATTTGGAACATTGCTATATATCTGTCATTGTCTCTTCCGACATTTCACCGGGGCCTGTTGAAGCATCATTAATATATAGGAGGTCCTTTGTGCAGTATTTCTCCATTCAAAAACATTATTTCCTGCGAATACAATGGACTCGTCAACATAGAATCAAGGAAAATGATCGGCAACATTTTGCAATAAGAACGTCGTTATCTTTTCGAAAGAGCCCCACTTCAATTTGGGTTACATTAATGACCATATCTGCATTAAATGCTTTACTGGTGAACTCCATCTTCTGGTGTGTGGTATTCAACATCATATCAGATGAACATCGAGCGTTATGGTTTGTTTTGCCATTGTGTATTATGGACGCTCACAGCTAAGAATTTTATATTCGACAAATCACCGATATGTCAGAAAAATCTGAACTTAGAAGTTATACCTTGCCTTCAAAACATTTATGGAGCTGTATTTTATTAACCAGGACAACACCCTTCCTGGAGTTGCTCGGATTGTACAAGACTACTTTTCTACCCAACATATATAGGTTCTTTCTTGACCTGCTTATTTATCTAATATGTACTCGATTGAAAATGTCTGAGATTATGACGGTCGGCATTTCGCCTGTAAAGCTCATCCATCAGATAGTTCGAATGAATTTTGCGATTGGATAGAAGCTATGTGGAGTACTGCTCCTCATGTACAGTCTCAAAATCTGTGTGATTTGCTGCTACTTCGTATAAAAGCACTTTTTGTAGTGCATGGTGACTTCACAAAATACCGATTTTTGACACGCTAGCTCGTTATTTTGCTTTTCATACTTAACCGTTCATCTGTATTTATGCCTGTCACTTGTGGAGCAAGTTTCAGTAAAATTTTATTAGTTCTTCATAGTGATGAGATTTCTATTAGCATGTGCATATTTTTAAGATTCTAACAAGAACTAAGAGAGATGTACTTTTTAAAAAGTTTTTTGTTCTTAAAATTGTTTATATCTCGTCGAATTGATATTTAAACAAGTTTATTATAATCGGAAGAAATTTTTGATTTGTAAAATATTTATTACTGATGTTTTAGAGTTAATTTGCTACAGTGTCTAGGACAGTGATTCTGAGCCATTGGGTGTCATAGAACTTTTGTGTGCCACCGAATTCTCGAAATGTATCGCCAATCTTTTTAAAATTATTAATTATACTCCGAGAAAAAAATAAAATTCGGAATCGAAAATAACTTGGCAATTTTATTGAAAAATATAAACTATTCATGAAATTTTTATGAACCATTTGACAACCTAGAGGAGGGAAATATTCATTAACTCCTAAATTTAGATAAAAAAAAATTGACTGATTCGCAATCTATTTGTGATAGTGGATACATCTGTAAAAGAGTTAAATTTGAAAGAAGAGGAATAACTAATTTCACTCTGTAATAAATGAGATTCAATTTCAAAACATTTGGAAGAATCAATTAAATCATTTTGGATTAAAATTAGAGGCTATTATCTTATAATAGCCAAAATAGCTTTAAAAATATTATTACAGTTTTCTACATCTTATTTGCGAGAATTCGGATTTTCCGCATTAACAAATATGAAATGTAAAAGGATCGAGACTTTTAATGTAAATGACAAATCAGAGAGGCATTATCATTTTTACGACCAAATATAAATGAAACTATCAAAAATCATCAAGCTCAAATTTCGTGTTAAATTTATAAAAGAATAATTTGTAATTAATTACTCAATAAGCATTTTGCTGCCTTTGTCGTTCATGTTATTTTGTTTAACATTGAAAATTATTATCATACACTATTTTACAAAGTGTATTATTGATAAGTAAAATTTTTATTAAACTTATTCTATTATTAGTGTGCTCCAAATTTTAAAATATTTATAAGTGTACCGCCACAAAAAAAAAATTTCAAAATCACTGATCAAGGAGATACAGATACGATAATGTAATAATGATAATGATGTAAATTAATTTAAGATGCTGGTTAAAATTATTCGAAATAAAACATCACATTTATTTCATCTATTATACACATTCGATGTTTTCTTCAGCACTTTTAGAAATTCAAAATTCTATTGTCCCAATATTGGAATAAACACAAACAACATCAATATTAACACTAGATTCCCGAAACAAGTCATTTTGACTTTTTTTAAAATTTCAATTAGAAAAAGAATTACGTATATAATGATGGCTTTTATTAAAATGTTTTAGAATATAATTATTTTCCAAGTGAAGTAATTTTTTTATTGTTAATATTTACTAATAACTTGGTATATGACTGTAAATAATATAAAAAATATTAAAAATTAATTAAAAAAATTTTTTTTACACATTAGTTATTCTATCACAATGCAGTCATTTTGACTGCTTTTCTGCAATATAGCCCAATTAGCGACTGCAATATCAAGTAAATTACTTTGGCTATGTTCTTTTATGCATTGTAATTGTTAAAAATACCCCACATACCTGTATAGACAGTATAATATATGGTATATAGTTATCACAATTTACTTTTGAAATTCGAAAATTTTTAATATGTTTTTCTAGAACACATGTTCAACTTGAATTGGTTAAGTTTTGTAATGTTTTTTATTGTTTTTGTATATTATATTTTGTATATGTACGTATATTATATTTAGTATGTGCATCGTAGATTTATTAAAAGCTGCTAAACTTATTTGATGTTATTCTTTTTACTGTGGTCTTATGAGGGAACACGAAGAAGACAATGATAACAATTTTACTGTTCGTGCTCTTGCGAGAAATTTTAGATTTTGAATTTTTTTAAAACGCTTTTTGTCTGTAGAAAAAAAAAGTGCATGGACTCTTAAATTTTAATTTACAAACAGTCATATCCTTTCATAGGCAATGTGTAGCAAGATGATCTGTGTGCAAAGATTGTTCGTGTGTTTTGCCCTTATATGCCGATTAAAGGTTACGCGATTTGGTCCCTAGTGTCTCCGTTTTTCATATAGATGAGAGTATGGGGTGTATTAGGGGGGGGGGATAGACAGCAATATAAGCGAATTTTTCTCTGAAGTAAGTAAATCCTTCACAAAGACTGTAGAGGTCATTTTATTCCATTCCGAAGCCTTCGAGATTGTTTTACTGATTGTAACGCAAAAAAAAAATCGTATTTCAGAAAACCGGATCTATCCATCTGGGACACATAACGTATCTGTTGAATAAGACGGATATTTACTCTAACGGAAATTGCGGGGTTAATAAAAGTATATTTTAAACTTAGGTTTCTCTTATCAATGTACATGGCCTTACAACACTTTTAGAGGCAGCTTAGGAAATAAATAGAGGGGAAAAAAGGAAAGAAAAACTTTTTTGGAAAAATGAATTGATTAATATTTTGAATACTTTTTTACTATTGAAACTTATATTCAGATAATTGTAATCTTTCAAAAATATTTGCTATAAAAAATATTTCTTAAACCTTTTCCGGGGAAATTTATTACTCTTTCAAATTTCTCGTAGTATTTTATGTTTTATTAACAATTAAACAATAGCATTTAAGGAAATATATTTTATTTTTTCTAACTTTATGTGAACATTTAAATTTTAGGGATAGGCAGAATACTTCCCAAAGAAACCCTTCACCGTCATAAAAAGATTAAATTTAATGGTGATTATTTTCGATGAAAAGACGAGAAACACAAGAGAGCATCACTTTCTGCACGCATGTAGCGGGTCCCTTTTTCTTGTCCCTTTCTGCTACATTTCCTACATCGTCTGCAGTTGGAAACTATCTTTGGCATATGATGTCCCACACTGGTTACGCGCACATCATCTGGAACTGCACACTTCTTTGATTGGAAGCTAGCAGTACGTCCTTTCCTATTTCTTTAGAAATATCCGTCTATTAGTTAACGCTATACGGAATGCTATTAATGCTATACGGAATGTTCGCTGATATAACTTCTGTTTTTTGTGTTCACTTGCTACAGTATGAAACTATTTATGATGAAAAGGTCAACAAGAAAATAAAAGACTAGTATGGGAATTAGTTCTTCCCATCGTTGTAATAGCATGGCTAAAATATTAGAATGGGTTTTGAGTTCTCACATGCATATCTTGTAAGATCATATAGATGGGAATTAATCTTCCCAAGTCCCACAAAAGGGTTAGCAATTCAAAAACACTATAATAAGAATTTCGTCAAAAATTCGAAATTATTTTCAACGCTTTATCTTATCATGGCAATGGAGATATTTTTAATAACATTAATACCGAATACTAAGAGCTGCAAGTGTAAATTAGAGATTAAGCACATCTATTGTCTTCCATTACAGCATTAGTTAGGAACAGACTTTTAATTTAATCGAGATTAGTCTAGGCCTTTAATTCTTGGAATTTTCTCTCAGTAATTAACTGGTCTGTTAAATTTCCAGACATTGGAACGAATTAGAAAGGTTTAGTCAAAACGGCAGCTTCAAAGTTCCAACGAAAAGTGCTTTAAATTATTACCTTAGCTTCTTGTCATGCTTCTGACATAACTTCATTCAAATGAGCTTAAATTTCAGCCATCTATGAATTCTTAATGATCTGTTGGAAATCCAATTAAGACGCTTATACTCTAGCTTAAGCCGAAGACATGTCAAAGTTTGAAATAGAATATAAGAATTTCTATGGCTTCAGAGTAATATTAGACTTTTTTCGAATGTTTAGTGCTGCAGTAATGTAGTCAATTTTATTACCAAAAGGCTTTCATCTAAGATGAGAGAATATTAAAAAGGTATCATAAAACAATACATTTTACATTTTCAATTAACATTAGAAATTTAAAATCAGCAATTAATTTGTTTGTAAAACTAAAAGAGATAAAACTTAATTAATTTGAAATATTATAACAGAAATATTTTTTGTTGAAATAGATTTTTAAAATATTATAGAAAAACTTAGCACAGAGAGATTATTTGTAATCTTTCAAATGTAAAAATAAATAAAGGGCTTAAACCTTTTTTAGAAGCTTTGGTTAGTTTAAATTAAATTTCGTATTGAAAAAGGTACTTTTAAATGGTTCAAAGCATGCTTGTATAAAATGCGGCCCAAAAGCTTTTAAAATGCTCTACAAATGCAAATAATTAAAGTATTTAAATTTACAAATTTTTATTTTAAAAAATATATATTTGCAATATTTTTCACATATAACTAATTTGTTGACAGTTATTTTGAAATAAAAATTTAAATAAAACATCTTATTATGCATTGCACGTCAGGGAAATTTATTTGGTACTAAGCGTTGTTATAAAAACCATTAACTCTATAAGAGCAAAAGGACGCAAACAAAGACAATTTCAAGAGTTTCTTAAGGTAAAGGGCACTGAATTTGCAGATGTTATTTATTATACACGAGTAAAATGGCTCAGTAAGGGGAAAATGCGAATCACGATTTGCGAACTTAAATAAAAATATTTATAGAAACAAAAGTGAAAGCTGTGACTGAATTTGAAAACGAAGATTGGGTTTTAGATTTAGCCTTTTTAGTAGACTGAACAGAACATTTGAACGATTTAAATTTGAAATTTCAAGGAAAAAATCAATTTATTAATAATACGTTCGAAACAATAACAGCGTTTGAAAGAAATTTGAAATTTTGGCACAATCAAATAAAAGTAAAAATGATTTGACACATTTTAGTGCTTTGGCTGCACGTAAACCTGTGAGTTGTACAAAATATGTTCCATTAATTTTTAATTTAATTCGTGAGTTTAAAAGTAGATTTCTAGATTTTCAACAATAAAAAAATTAAGAGTATTTTAGCATATTTTCTACCCCATTTTCTCCAGAAATTTATAAATTACGTCAAATAATAAAATAAATCAAATCTCTTCACATAGAATGAATTGAACTGCATTCAACCGAAAAATTCTTTACTGAAGTTTCATAAAGATTACCTACCCCGCGATAAATATCCTTATTATCACAATCATCCTTTATTAATGTCTTCAGCCTTTGGCAGTACTTATCTTTGTGCAGAATTATTTTCAAGAATGAAGTATACAAAAAACAAAAATAGACAAAGATCACTGACAAACAACTTGAAAATGCATTTAGAACCTCGTCTATTGAACCCGATATCAATTTGCTGGTTCAACAAAAGCAAATTCATCCATCTCCTTAATATGAATTTTTTCCATCTTTATGAACTCCAAGCCAAATTAAACGAAACTTTTACACATTTAAAATTAATATGTACCTATACATATCTAATCTAAATTTAAAAAAATAATAATAAAAGAAGTTAATTTATTTTAATAAAACTACATAGAGTTAATTTTCATTTCAATTTGTTAAAAAATATTGCATGTGTGGCCCAGAAATTTTTTTACTGCAATGTGGCCCTAGAACGGTCATAGTTTAGACACCCATGGTTTAAAGGAGCTATATATTATTATAAGCTTTGTCTCGTGGTCCTAAAAATATATACGTTTCCCTTATTCATGTGATTTTTTGTGTGTGTTAAAATTAAGCAAAGAAGCAAAACATTTTTATACTTAAATTTGAAATTTAGTGGAAGAATAATTTTAAAAAGTTTGTTTATTCTTAGATCTCATCAATTAAAAATAAAATACATAACTAAATGTTTTGTATTTAGCTACAAATGCTTACATTACTTAGAAAGAACGTCGTTAATGTTTGAATCTTTTTTTTAATCAAAACTTATAGATGTTTTCCTATTTTTATTTTCATGTAATATCTATCATATATTTCAACTAATATTTAAACAAAGGGTACGCATAAAAGTAGTTTTTTACTTCATCCCATTATTTTGGAATATTATGCTAAGAATAAAACAATAGCAAGAAGGATAGTTCTAACGTAATATAAAAAAGAAACGTTTATTCCAGTCGTTCGTGTAATCACAGATTAATAATCCCATCTTTGAAACAATCTTTTATTCATACTTTTTAAATCTTAGCAGTGAAATTTGAATAAAATGTGACTTTATTTTAATTTTAGAAAACTCTCAATGTAGAAACAGTTGAAAATCATGGCTGTAAAGTTATTTAGGCTAAACGGAATACATGATTATTATCAGTTATGAAGTTTCGTATGCACTCTTAAATATAAGTGAGCAATTATATCACCTTCATAAACTGAGTATATTACAATTTTTTTAAAAAAATGTTTAAGAAGGGTTTTTCCCCCCCCCCCTTTTTGTTTAGAGATACTGAACCCCGCAGAAAAAGTTTTATTTTGTCGAAGATATCTGAAAACTTCTTAATTATTGCCTTATTGAATTCCTTCTAATTCCTATTTTCCCGTTCGATTTTTATTTCTTTTATTCATTATTCATATTTAGAATAATTTTTTTTTATTGTAAATGCTTTGTATTTTATTTTAGGAGCATATTTTCTGGTACAAAAGATCCTTAATCCTAATATTACAATACAGTGTATATAATTAATTTTGAAAAATGCTTTACAAAAAAATCACAATTTTTTTCTCTTATGAAAAGTGGATATTTTTGTATATTTAAATAAAAATATTAAACGAATTCCAAAATATAATATTTGCAGCATAATTTTTTCGAATTGAATAAATTGGGTAGTAAAATCAAGTACTTAGATTTTAATGTTAGTAGAGTCAGTATACTATATTATAATTGGATTAATTTTCAATTAAAGGCTAAAAAGCATCCTTTTTCAAAAGCACTTTGGGAGACATTAGTTTTAAAAGTAAGTAATGAACACTCTATTTGGAGAGCCATTGTTTTATAAACTTTTTAAGGAATTCAAAATTTTATTTTCATTTCTAAAGGCGGTATCCCACGTAAATTTTCCGTGCAACTTTTTGACCCAACTTTTCGCCGAATCTGAGGGTGAAGGGTTACCGTAAACAAAGCGACATGCTCTGACGTTAGCCACGCTCTCTCTCCACATTGAAAAATTACTCGCCGATTTTTCTGCTTCGAAAACGACCATCCAATATTATTTCTTTTATTTCGCCCGCGCTTTTGTTGAGAGGGGGGGGGGGAAACAGAAATGGAGCATGGTTCTGTTTAAAATATTATACGCCGTTAAAATATTGTAGACCATTGAAATATTATACGCCATATCTGATGCGAAGCTACCGTCGTTACCGCCATCTTGTTTATGACGTAGGGCGCTGAAGAACCAAATTGGCTGGAATTTCAAGCAACTTTCTCAGCTCCCTGGCAAAAAGTTGTTCGAAAGCCATTGCTATGGCAACGGAGTAAAAATTGCATGAAATGAACCAGAAATTGCACCAAACGTGTAGGTGTGATAAGGCATTAAGTTTAATAAATTTGCAGTCATTTGAAGTGATTTTTATTTTTTAAGTCCTTAAAATATCAGTATGAAACTGAAAATGGGATTCATTGTTGAATTTTAATAATTATTCCTGTAGTTAAGCCCAAAAATATAAACATGAAAACTTTGAATTATTAGCATTTTCATTTTTTGAAAGAATAACGAGAACTTTCATACCTACCTCTGTACTAACATTTAATGTGCATATATATAGATGAAAGTGTTTAAATAAATAAGATTCTGTTATAAACAGAAGTAAAGTGGTCGTATATTCTAGTGATTATCGTTATGAACTCGTGAACTACGAGTCATTGAAGACCAGTTGTGTAGAAGAGCTGATGTAACGTTAAATCTGTTGTGGTCAGAATTCCTGACATTGGTATGGTGTGGAAGATTGGAGAATAAGATGCCCGTTCAGGTCATATTTTGACAGCACTTTAAAATTGAGGTTTGTCACCAACGGTTATCACTTTGCTTTAATAATAAATCAAATCAAGGTTAATATTACATCAAATCAAGATTTAAGAAGAGGAAGCCGTAAGGAATAGATAATAATAAAAGTATAGAAAAAAATATACCTAACGTTTGTTAATGCCTACGTTTTAGAACTTAGAAAACTTCAAATATGCATAAAACTAAATGGATACGAAATTTAATATTTGGAAACAAGATCCTCAATCAGACATAAAAGCATAAAAAGTATGTTTGTCATTTTTGCGGTACAATACAGCTCTAAAAATTAGTTTGAATTTAATAAACACCCTATAAAATTAAACTAACTTCAATTAATTAGCTAACATTCTGGATAATTTTTAACATACAATTATTTTCTGTACTATTTATGATACATTATAATTAATTATTTTTCTCTTAATGTTATTTTTATAAGAACACCTGTTATCATTATATTATACATTTACACCATTATATTACATTATATTTATTATTACCTTTTACACAATTATATTCATTCTTGTAATTTTACATGCAATATTTGTTTGTTTTTTTTCGTATATGAATATTTATGTATAATTTTTATTTGTATGCATTACGCCTATCTAAACAGCAGTCATTTAGTTTATAAATATACTAGTACATTATCAAAATACTTTGTTGCTAATTATATACAACACACACACAACACATATATATATATATATATTATATATATATATATATATATATAAGGCATATGCAAGTATATGTAATTATATATGTATTATATAAATGTTTAATGCATATATAAACGCTATTATAAATTAATTTAGATGTCGAGATTGAGATCTAAATATATTTGAATCCGAATTTTGATTTCAAATGTCATTTATGAATATTAATATGCTTAACTTTATACAGTAATTTATCTTATAAGATATACACATAATTCAGAATTAAAATAATTTTATATTAATAACACAGTATACTATGGTTCCCATTGTATTTTTCGTTTATTAAATTTCTAATGTAACTCTCATTCTAAGAATTTTTTGATATTATCAGGTGACAACGTTTCCTTATCGCAGCATACACACATGTTCCTTTTCCCCCGGTTGTGAATTAAAGAAACTTCAATTATTTTTAACAGGGTAAGGAAAATAATTTAATAGTAATGAGGACATAAAATGCGTTGAGTATTCAGTAAATATTATGAAATTCGCATTAGAAGTGCTAAGAGATGCAAAAAAATAATGCGTTTTCTTCGATGATAGATAAAAACATTTTAGCAATCTTAACATCTTTTGGAAACAAAGTAGAATGCAATTTGCCCGATGAAATCTATCATCCATCATTAAGAATCGATGTCACTCTTATTTTTAGAAAGATGTATCGAGCAAATCTGGCAGCAAAATCTGGAAAACTCCCCTTAGAAAAAACTGCAGTGAAATCAAAAGATGTCTTGTATAGATGAAAAAGAAGATTTCAAGAACAAATATTAGCAATAAAATTCTTATATAATGCTTAAGTGTAACAAGGAAAAAGCGCATTTTTATCAACAACAAAAACAAAAACAAAAAACCATAATAAATTTAGTTTTAAGAAAGGAATAACCAAAATAGTAATTTCCAAGTTTCTTTCGGGAAGAATTTATAAATCAAAGCTCTTTAAAGAGCTTTTTAGAATCCATTTCAAGATACTTTTCCGTTTCTCTGCTGCAGGTGATAAAGCCGCCAAAAATGATACAACTGACGCCAAACGGAATATTTCCATTTGTTACCTTTTACAATTACATTCTCAAAAGGAGTCGCGGCCTTTTGTTATCAGTAACTTTTTTTTCTAATACATAAAAAGTTAAAGAAAAATCCAAAGAGAACCAGCATTTATTAGCATTATTATATGTGTTTACTGTGTTTGTCGCCAATTAAGCTTGCTTGGCGAGATTTGCACCGGGGAAACGGAAAAACATCCAGTTTAATATATTGCTTTTTTATATATAGTATTTATTACGGATTCATATAATTAGGATGTCCAGAATTTATTTGAAAAATTGTAGAAAAAAAGTACAAGTTTGTGTAACAAAGTTGATGAAAATAAAGTGAGTGAGAGAATATTAACGGTGCACTGATTAGCAACACAAGGGTTTTGGCGACGATCCGCGTAATTTTGAACCATGATTAAGTGACGTGGACGACACCGAGCTGGCACCCCCCTCCCCTAACTACCACACCAACGAGAGGATGTTTGAGCTCTCGACAGATTTAACGTGCATCGCGCCCCTACACGGCGGGTCTTTAGTGATAATAGGATCGAACTCATGACATGCTGGCCATGATCAGATGCCTAGACCACTCGGCCACCGCGGCCTGATGAAAATAAAACATAACTCATTGTCAGAATAGTAAGACCTAATAAAAAAATTTTAGGTAAAATTTTTTATTTTTAGAATTTTTTATTAGGTCTTACTATTCTGACAATGAGTTATGTTTTATTTTCATCAGGCCGCGGTGGCCGAGTGGTCTAGGCATCTGATCATGGCCAGCATGTCATGAGTTCGATCCTATTATCACTAAAGACCCGCCGTGTAGGGGCGCGATGCACGTTAAATCTGTCGAGAGCTCAAACATCCTCTCGTTGGTGTGGTAGTTAGGGGAGGGGGGTGCCAGCTCCACACGTCCAGCCGTCACACGTCCACGACCTAAATAAAATTTTCAAATTCCTTACAAAAATACGGAAAGGAGAACACACTAAACAATCTCTAGTGTCTATGCGACACTGACGAAAGTTTTAGTGTTAACATTTTACATTCCACACTCTAAGACTGTTTTAAATCTTTCAGTGCATTTGGCACAACGAATTATCCTCTACATTAATTCTCTAATACTCGCGAACATTACGAGACTAAAAGCGTGGATTATAACCGTCATTTACGAAAGGGAAATTAAGCTTGATTGAATAGAGTAATTTAGTTTAGAATCCTCTTAACAAAAGATTATCATTGCAGATATTTGTTGCATAGGATTAGTTTCTATTAAAAGCTTTCATTCTGAACAAAGAGGTGCAGATATAATGAGTTTGCTGTATGATGGAAGTAAGTCAAAATATCTCCATAGTTCCCGTGGCAAGTACAATTGGCAGTATGATTCCGTTTGTAAGCATTGTTTTAAAAGGTTTATTTATTTTTTTTTTAATTTCGGGAAAAAATATTAATTCTAGTTATTTAATATATTTTATGCTAGTTCTTGTGCATTTAGTTAATATTACTTTTCTAAAAATTTTACATGGTATAAAAAAAGAAATACACATTCTGGATTTAATATGTATTGAGTAGTTACCTGGACCATTTTTAACAACATTTAGATTGCGAAGTAAATGTTAGTGAAGAGAAAAGTTTCATCTCTGTAACCCATAGTGAAATTGTAGACATATATAATATCCATATAAGAAATATTTAGAATATTTAAAGACGTAAAAAATTATCCTTTCACTCTTAATTCCATTTCATTTCCTCACTTTTGATTTTCTTTTTCTGTAGGAACTTAAAAATTAACGAAAAATAAAAGTAAAAAGTCTCTTACGAAAAAAATGTAAAATATACCAATACTATTTAGCATAACAAAGTATCATTCTAATTTAAATTAGTACAGTTAACTCAAAAGTTCATGACTTATTTTGTGTATACCGAAATAGAGCATTTATTTAAAAGATTTTATCAATGTAAGAATTTTGAATCAAATAATTATTGAAAGAATTAATTAAAACGCAATTCTCCACGAACGGAAATCAAAGGAATATTTTTTTATGCAACAAACAGTTTAGTAAGAAAAGTTTTGTTTGAAAAAGTTTAAATTATTTACGAAATTTTGAATATTTTTGGTTTAGTGAATTACATGTACCCAAAGCATAAGTGCAATTCTAAAAACATCACTGAATTTTAATTATTAGAATCTTTAGTGAAAATCGTGGGAAAATTTATTATAGTTCTTATAAATATATATTTGTTTCATAGATGTCCGCTACATTTCCAAATAAATCTAATGAAAGTTTCTAGTACTTTCAATAGATAATTAGAATAATAGATAATTAGTTTAGGATTTTCACTAAATAATCAGTAAAAAATTATATATAGTCAAGAAATATTTATTTATTGTTCTGAGTTATATTGAAATAAATTCTTGAAAACATTCAGAAACCACCCATTTATCCTGGCAGCATTTAGAATTTTATCCAATTAAAAAAATGAATTATTTTTCATTGAAAAAAAACAACAATTTCGTGGATTTATTCCAAAACAGATATTGAAACATATCAATCATTTTCTATCCATTTAGAAAAACCTTTATAAATTACATTCCATATAAAAAACAGCAAAAGATTCGATGTTATGTGTAAAGACAGCATTTTTTCCATTTTCAGGCTATCGTTCCTTGAGAAACTTGTATTTAAATTCAAGTCTGTTTTCTTTTTTGTACGAATCACTATACAATGTTTGTACATATAAATTGTATCAATAATTTCCTCTTTTATAATTTACATAAGAATGGGCTACCTCCCATGCTAATGAAATTTAATAGGTAATAATTAAAAACTATAATAAAGTATTTGTAATAATTTTACAAAAAAACTTGTATACATTGTAATCATTATAAATTATACATCTATTTCAAGAATATATATGTATGAATTATTTGATTTTGTTTTTGTTATAGCCTATTCGTCAGTTTCCATTCCAGAAACTGACATACTTAATTTTTAAATGTTTTTCAAATTTTTTGAATTGTAATTAGGAATTTCTAAAGGTATTCCATTAGTCTCAACTACATAAATGAATTGGTTTGATGGAATTTGCTATAACAGAACTGATAAGGCATAGTCTTCAGAAACATTGAAACATCCTCAATAACCACCACAATTCACTATGGATCACTAGAAATTATTTAAAGGAAAATGATTTATGGTGTTAATGAATTCTCTAAAATTTAACACAGTTAATTAACTTTTCATGATAAAAAAATTGAAACATCCTCAATATATATATATATATATATATATAACCACTATGAATCATTAACAATTATTTAAGGGAACTGGTTTAAGGTGTTAATGAATTCCTTATTCAAATTGTCGTAGCCTATCACTACCTCTAAGATTATTAACTCCCCTTCGGGTATTACCTGAATCTGAATGTGCTGGATACATAATAAAGTCACTACTTCTATTAACAAATCAATCTTATTTATTGACCTTTCTTAATTAAGAGATTACACAAATACTATTCAATTTTAAGAACAATAAAACACAGTGGAGAATGAGAAGGATTCAATAATCATGAACGACGGAATCTTATCTGAATCTACGACGGATCGACGCGTACAATTATAGCTACACACTTATACTTAATTGGGGTAAGTAACCTGATACCTTTTGTTATGGCAGGTTCGTCTAGCTGCTTCTTTAATATCTGGACTGGATTCCTTTAATGGGCGGCTTCAGTCTCAGCTATCTCTCAGTTCTTTCCCGAACTAATTTTATCTACACTTTACAATAGACTTTACTCACGACGTCTACGTTTACACTAGAAAAAGCACTTTCTCAATTCATTCCTCTCCTCTCTCTTCATTTCATTTCCCCTTTCATTTTCTTTTCGAACTCGCTAAACCCGAACTTATATAAAATATCTCATTTGCATAAATCACGCTTTTGGCTCCCGGTGGAGATTGATTGAAATAAATAAAATATAGAATATTTGAGAAGGTTAGTGAAACGCGTAAGCACCCGTCACGAAATTAACACAGTTAATTAACTTTTAATTCGTGATATTTTGATTGAATAATCCAAATGTTTCACCAAGTGATTTCGACTTCTAAATTCTTTTTAATTTTCTAAAATTTGGCTTATAACTTTTTAAGTCATGGGTGCATATAAAACGCTTCCTCTACAATTAGATGAGTATTTCCAACATTTGATTATATTAAAATTCTTACTCATCCCTCTTCATTTTTTCATTGTCAGCACCAACACATAGCATTTCAATATTAGAAAAACATAATTCAAAAAGCCATATTATTAATAAAAATAAGAATTATTAAAAAAATTTGAAAAAAAAAGGAATTCTAACATATCAGAAGTTTTATACATATAGATTTCATACATGAAAAATGCTTAAATAGAAAACTCTTAAGCAATATCTTGAATATTAAAAAATTTGAAGTAATATCAGAAAAGAAGCTGATACATAAGGTCTATATATTAACTTATAAATATTTAGACATCCCACGGGATTAAGGTAATAAAACTAGAATTGTCTGTGCAGTAAGCTTTAATATACGACCATCTTATAGTTTCCCACAGGTAATTGAACTCGCAGCAGGATTGGAATTTAAGCAATTATTATCATTATCTTTATGACTAGACCATTAAGATCATGGTGATAACAGTCTATTCCATCATGGAAAAATTCTTTGAGAGTTAATTACGTTAATTAATTATTCATTAGTACCATAATTTAGTTTCTTTGGAATTCTTAGCAGCATCGATAACAGTTTTATCCATCTAAGATGAGAAGTCAGAAAATTATTACGGATATACCCTTTATTCACGACTGTGCGTCATTAGCACTGTAAGATAAAAAGCTTAATTCGCAAAATGGGAACCCAAAGGTATGATACAGCAAACAACTAAAAAAAATTCTCATAATTAATGAACAGAAAATTTGTTGTTTATATTCCTTGTTTGCTTCGACTTTTTTTCTCAAAATGTTTCATTTATGAAAGCGATTAATCGCAATTGATCTGTGTATAAATTTGTAGAATCTGGGAGTTTTATTTTTTTGAGGGGAGGGGGAGATCTAATTTCCAAATAAGTGTCAAGGAATCAATCCAAATTTACACACACACACACAAAAGACCCTGAAACCAATGATATTTTTTTAATTCCTTTTACTTCAGTAACTAAATATAAGTGGGAAAAATAAAATGTGCAAGCTATACATGCAGTAATGTCCGAACTTAAGCGATAGGTGGGATTGAGTGATAATTGGATATTTTGAATTTGCGTAAGTCGGGATATAATTTCGCATATAAATACATAAAAATTATTTTTAGATAGGGTCAGAGACGAAAAAAAATAATGAGTTAGAAAATTTTTTTAATAACATATGTAACACAAATACAAAACTGAAAAACAAAGTTATTTTGACGTAGAAAGCTACATAAAATCAAATAAGTAGTTTTCCTGTTAAAAGATTTTTTTCTCTCGCAAAATTTCCTCGTAGCATGCTAATAATTATTTTACAATTTGATTTGTTGGAAAAATACGTTCTTCAAGGGACAGCTGTATTTTCTAAAATTTGTATTTTTCCCCCCAATTAAACTGAGGTTTTCTGTCGAATTCCCAACCGTCATTCGATCTCCTGATTGAACTGGATATGAAGACTCAAGTTCTTCAATGTCTTGCCCTTACCCATACATTTCTTTAGGATCTTCAATTGTCAGTGTTATAATTCCTAAATACTTAATTCGTTGGTCATTCAGAAGACTATATATCCATTATATTTTAACGGGATTCATGAATTCAGACCATCCTTTTAGACATTTTGGTTTATTAGACGACACCCAGAGAAGACATATAAACAGGATAAAGAGCATTACATAGCTGATTCCACAAACTAAAAAAATCTTAAATGACTTGTAGCACCATCTATTAATTTTTAAGTTTAATTTATAACAGTCAGCTCCTAAATGTGGGAATCCAGAAGTTCTTGAACATCATCACGATCCAATGCTGTATTTATTTGCCTTGCAAGATGAACAACTTCTTCAATCAAATTATCAATTTCATTAGGCTCTGTTAATGATTCCCTCTGAGTTTAAATGATGAAAAAAGAGGGGGAAGGCGAATGGACGAGATTTGAAAATCGCGTACCTCTGAATCTTAAGTCAGGATAGCGTAAATCGAAGTATTACTATGTAACGTGTGGTGGCTGAGTCCTTTCTCGGACTCTGCTCACTCCACCCGGCGCATCTCTAAGTGTGGGAGGAAACATATCATCACCAACAAAAGCCATAATAACAATTATATTTATTCAGGACTGACAAACACTTAAACAATCACAAGTTTAATTATAAGTAGAAACCTAGAAGTGATTCTCTAATACGTCGATTAATCCTAATACTCAATTCTAATATTCAATTCTAATATTCCCGTCTACCAGAATGGACAAGGAGACGAACACTTGCTAACCTCAGGTCGGTACCGAATCTATTTTCTTCAATGGTCAATCTAACAATTTACTCTTATAATTTATATGTATCAAACGAGCGCTAAGTTCGTGAAGTAATTCACCGATGATACTTACGAGACAGCTTGGCTACTCCTTCTCTTTTACAATTACAAAATCTATATATATATAGACTTTATATAGTCGAACTAATTAACATATAACTATCTCGTGTTTTTCCTGAAAAGGCTGTGAAATAGTATAAATGCTGGCCCCAAAGTTTCCCAAGAGGATTAGTATTGAAATCTCGTGAATAGCCCCGTCACAAACGTAATCAGTGCATCACCATTAGAGTCATCTAGTATAAAATAATGTTTTATAGTAATCTAGTATGAATGTAATAGTTTATACACAACGGTCTAAATTCAATTGAAACATTCTTTTACTGACAATTTTAATGATAAATCTTATTGAGAAAGCAAGTGTAGATGCAGTTTTCTTGAACCTATATCTTCTTTTTTTGCGTAAGCTTAGGAGAAATGAATATCCAATTATTGCATGTAGTTGAATGGCAAGAAAAAAATTCAAATCAAACAAAATGATACAAAGGATCAAGTCTTAGAGGTTTTACGCACTTACCAAAGCCACATTAGATTGCACTATTTCAATTTTACATACATTTAAAGTCAATCCACATCCAAACTGTACTTTAATATACACCCAAATTTTTTTACACGATTTTGAAATAACTCGGTACACTAATTTAACGATTTTTATAAACATGAATTTTTTATTTTAGCACGAATCTAAAAAAAAATGGGGATTCGGGCCCTTTGAATGAAGGCGATTTGATTCAATTTACGACAGTTTATGATAATAAAGAAATCTATAATGGCGAAGTCGAAAGTAAAGTTCATATATTAACAGCTGATTCAATATGCAATGGCTTGAAATATGCTTCAAGTAAGGAACATTTTCGTGCTCATGATCCTGACATAAAGCTTGCATTATCCTTTCAAAGTAGCCATAAATTTTGTGTAGCATGATATCTAGAACTCTATAAGCAACTTGAGAAACTAAAAGAAAAAGAAAAAACAGATTTTGTAACAACAAATAAACCAACAGAGGTCCTTAAAAACGAACGAAATTTTTCATTTCAATCAAAACCGACCGTTGTGCTAGACATATCTGAAACATGTACTGATGATAGCATTGTTGATCCCGTTCGCAATACACGTGCACATTTGTTATCAAGTAGAGATGAGTAAGCGTTAGTAAGTAGTTTTATTCCCGATTTCAGTTTGAGTCTAGTTTCTAGAGAGACTGAATTTTCATTGTACACTATTTTTTTTTGTAATAAAATTGAATCGTTTTTGTTTTATAAAAGTGAAAATTATTTACGTAATAAATAATAATATGTAAATATTATAATGTATTTTATGGGAAATATATGTAGTTGAGGAACATATCCCCAAATTTTCCATAGGTCGCTTGTATTTTTTGCGCGATGTTTTTATTTGCACGGTTTTCTAAGAAACGTATCTACCATGTAAAAAAAAAAACTTGGGTGTATTTGCTACAAAAGCAGAAATTTGTTTGTAAGTAGACTGACTGATTTGGCAAACTAATGAAAGAAAACTCTTCGAAATATAAGTCTTTTAGCAAATCAAAGATATAGATATTTCCAATCTCTCTTACTGTAGAAACGTAATCAATAATATTCGTATTTAATGCGTTTCATATTTTCTTTTCGGATAAATATATTTATATAAAAACACCTCTGGTGTTTGAAACCTCAGCAAATCCCGGAAGGCGAGCAAGTAAATAAAAACAAAAACCGAAGAAACTTTTTCATATCAAAATAATTCGCTGAGATAGCGTCTTCACACATTCATCTTGACGTTATTTCCCCGAGGAATTCTAGTCACATCCAGTGATTCACAGCGAAAATGTGAAAGGGAAAGCTAATGTCAAACATTTTTAGATGCAAATATTTGCAGCGGGCTTTCCTTTTACATAAGGAACATATGAAAAAGCCAATGAACCACAGAAAATATATTAAATTTTGTGGGAGCGTTTGTAAATGAATGCACGCACACACGTTGATATATATGTGAATGTGTGTATAAATGCTTTTTTTAAACGAGGATTTTGTAAAAAAAATTTTTTTTTCACTTTATTTGTTATTTACAATGATGCTATTTAAAACACAAAATACTTCTTTTTTTGTCAATAAACAGTATTTGCTTCTACTACTGGCGGCTGTACATGTGATATCCATTTAAAACGAACTTCCAGTTTTCTTTGCTATGCATCTAAGTTTAAATATTGTTCGATACTTAAACAAATATATTGTTTTGAAGATAAATATCTTCATGAAAATAATTATGAAAATAGTCGCAAAAAAATATTTTGAAAAATGGTTTTACAATCTTTCAGTGAAATAAATATACAATCTTCCTTGTGTTCACCATAATGTCAAAATCACATTAATGTAATTTATTATAAATTATTTGATTGCTCATTTTGTCTAAAAGAAATTGCCTATACATACATCCTTATATATATATCCTTAGCTGTTAAAATATTCTTGAATAGTATGAATAATTTTATAGTATAATTTATGGCAGATATAATGCTGTTTGTGAATAACAATCTTCATGATTTTGGCATGCAATTAAAACTAAAGGAAGTGAAATTACAGAAATATAAAACTGTTACGTTTCCATTTTTAATAATGTAACTTTTTTCTTGGTTACATTACGCACAAACCGACCATACAGGCACAAAAATATAGAAATGATTAAGAATCCAGCTATTTATGCGCTTATCGTCGAATCATGGTGTTTATTTCATTCTACACTAAAGCGGATACAGAAAATACGTTTAACGCGTAAACGCTTAAGACGAAATATCGGTTAACACGAAATAATATAACGGTCCCGACAAACTATTATTTATTTTTATGCCCTTTTTCTCTTAACACAAAACAAAAATCGCTTAATACGAACAGATTTTTTTTCTGGAAATGAACAAAATACGGAAAACACCAGATACTTAATCAAATGTTTACGAAATTTTCTGTATTATTGGACTCTCCTACCGTATCTTCGGAAGAATTCGTTGCAGTAAATGATGTGTGTAGAGCCCCAACTATGGCAGTCAAAGACATTTTGGAGTTTGTTCAAAGCTCACAAAATATCATTGATGCAGATTCCGACGATGAAAATGAAATAATGCAGTAATACAGCTCCTGTTCCCTCATCTTCCGAAATGAGGAACATCATGAAAAATATGTGCAGTTATGAAGACACACATTCCAATGGTGAAAGGAATAACAAAATGGATGATATCAAACCATCTGTTGACAATTTGGCGTTAACAAAACAATGCAAAGAAAAATATCAAATTATTCTCCAAAAAAAACTCAATGAATGTTTTGCTTTTTAAAGAAATTGATAATTTTGTATTAAATTTCATTAAGTTCTTGAGAATATTTTTGCTTCATTGATTTTTATTAAATGTATGCCTATATATACATCTATGTGAATAAAATGTACTCTAGTAAAATTAATGTTGCTAAATGTAATACAGTGGACTCTCGCTAATTCGAACTTTCGATAATACGAACCTCTCGCTAATTCTAAGTATATGCTCAGCCCCTAGAAAAACTCTTGATATTTCGAACTAAAACAATACGTTTTGATACACTCAATATTTCGAAGTAAAATCTGTGGCTGACCAGACTACAGCACGTAATAATTCGAAGTTATCTTATAAAACTCTCGATAATTCGAACACTTACTATCTAGAGTCGAATAACAAACACGTTGAAGCTTACATGTTTTGTGTTGTATTGTCTCTGCGTGTCTCCCCTGTAACGGAACCCCTTTTATGGCCATCTCTCTGCTACCCCTTCTCTGTGTTTCTCGGTTCCTCAGGCGAAAAGACACTTTTATTGCTTTCCTTCTTCTAGTGCACAGTTATGACCACATTTGTTGTCAGCCGTCCATATCTTTCGCTTAACACGTGGCTTGGTTCTCATGTGTTTAGAAAGGATGGTTCACTATTGTTAAGAAGAGATGTGTAGGATTGTGTTTTTTTGCGTCGGACTGACGTAACTATTTATGACTTATCTGTGTGACTTACAGCATGTGGCATCAAATGCGGCATGGGCCGCACTGGACCCTGCCTTGAAGAGTCAATGGTGTTGGGGACAGTGTCTGAGGGAACCGGGGGTGAAACAATTTCGTTTGCAATGAGGAATGGAAGAGATTTGGTGGAGTGAAAAAGAATTACTACATAAATGTATTCTTTTATTACATGATTCTTAAATTCCGTATAAAGTTTATACTGTGTAATATGTACTTTTTAAAAATATTTTGAAGTAATTTTATACATATGCACAATTGTTGTTTTATTACATAGTTTAAAACTTAAATGTGTTAGAAAAAAATAGGAGTTTTTTCTTAACCTCTTGAAAATTCAAACTCTTGATAATTCGAAATTTTTCAATGGTTTCTTCAACTTCGAATTATCGAGAGTCGATTCTATGTTTTCTTTACAATATTCTTTAACATGGAATTTATTCAACTAGAAAAAATATTTCAGTTTACTCAGTTTCGTGTTAAACGTATTTAATATATTGACACCCTCAGGTCACAGGAAATGTGCTATGGCGTTTTTGTTTCTCCATCCGGAGTGGTCCATCTATATGCGTGACTGTTTAACGCCGTGATACTAAACTTAGTGAGCCAGTGAGGGATGTATCCCTTTTTTTATGTCTCTTGCATTATACATATGCAACTTCAGAAATATTGAGTGTGCCTTTATTTTCCAAAAGCACCAAATTGTTTTTGTGTTTGGATTTACTTTCGTATTTACAAACGTATTCTTTTGCTTCGTCAAATAAAAGAGACCGTCAATCTCTCTTTATTCTAAGTACAAACTTTCAAATCTTATTTTCTGATTTATATTTGTGTTTGCACAAAAGTATTCTGCTTCGTTAAATAAAAGATTCTTATATCGTTTATCTTTATTTTAAGTTCAAATTTTCAAGCTTTGATTCTGTATATGGTGTCAATTATTATTCCCAATATTTGTATTATAAAAAAACCAATTAGAATAATGAGACTGCAAACTTTTTGGACCTTCAATTAAACGTTAAGGTTAATTTGCTATTAAGTTATATTTTGGATAAAAGAGAATCTTTTGATTTTAACATTATGAAAATGCCATTCTGGTGTAGTAACCTACATCTGTCTATATTTAGAAAGAAATACTATCTTAAATTTATTCAAAGAAACAATGATTTAGTTACTGATAATGAATTAAAACAATGTTATTATAAAAAAATCGCAATAATTACTTGGATTACAATTATCCAAGTAAAATCATTTTTTAATATATTTCTATGTTATTTTAACTCTTCTTTTAGATACTTTCAAATTAGCTTATTAATTTCATTCAGATAACAATGCTTAGTTCAATTTTAAAAAAATCTAGGTGGAGCCCTCTTTTTTTTTACTTCTATGTGTTAACACTTCAATTTTAAAACGTCACCTTTTCTTTTTGTCTTTATATATCTTAATGGTTAGCATTTTTACATGTAAGTTTTTATCTTAGGTTTTTCTAAAAAACACTTTTTTTCTTTTCATCTCTGTGAGAGAAATCTTTTATTCTCAGTAATCACATTTTCATTTTATTTTACTATCTGGTGTTCTATCTACGTATGAGAGATATAGGCCTAATTTTTCAACATGGCTCTATTTTTTCTTTTTTGTCGAAAATGTTTACAGTACGGGGAAGGTGGATCCATAAAGTATTGCTTAACCCTAATTTCACTCACCTGATACAGTAACAGCTTTAGAAATCATAATAGGTCTCATTTTTCTCCAAAAACGCTGGTGTCTTCAATTTTAGTAGATATATACCTCTTTTTCTTGTTTTGTCTGTTTTTATACAGTTTTAGTACAATATTATTTTGCACCATTTATTTTCTTGATATTTTATATTTATCTTTTTTTTCTTTTTTCAGGTTTGTAGGAAGTACAATTTTGTCTCTTATTATTTTCTTTTATTTTATAATATAATATAGATATATGTATACATGTGTGTGTGAAATTTATTTATTAAGCAATATACGTGTTAAGAAAACAACATGCGGATGAAAATATTACCGATCATTGCATTTACGAGCATTTCTAAGAAACAACAAAGAGCCATTTTTTTTCAGAAGATTTCACTCTTCAATTTAACCTGACTATAAAAAAATACTATTCCTAACAAAATATTAAAAGTAAATGAAAATATTCCCAAAGGATTTTAAAAATTTATTAGAACAAATTTCAAACCATAAATATGAAAATTAAAAAGTACTAATTTTATAACAAATTTCAGATTGTATCTCTTATATATATATATATATTTAAAAAAATAAATTTTTGTCTGGCAGTCCTATAAAGATTTTTATTTTTAAAAAACTATAAGGCAAAGGATTAAAAGTAATAATTCTTTATTATTCATGCAAATAGAAATATTTAGCTGCATACAACATTAAACTGTTTTATCGTTAAACAATTTATTTTTAAAAAGATAAATATCTCTCCTTTCTAAAAAATTAACTCATTTATTTGAATATATTGCACTTTTGATTCAAAGGCAAAAATAATTTGTTCGTAAGAATTTAAGGTTTTAAAAAAAAACCTTAAATGTAGCATTTATTTTACTGCCTCTCTCTTAAACAAATTGAAACACATATTTCATCATCCTTATCTTCTGATTTAATCAAAATAATCAAGTTAAATTAATATTTATTTTCTGATATATGAATAACAACAAATTTTAATTTAGTAGTTTTAAGCCTAAGAAACATGTTTCAATTAACATTTGTCAATACACTATTTGAATCCAAATATAAATTAAAATGACATGTTTCTCCATAAAAGTATGCAATGTTTTTCAAAATGCTTTCTTTTTTGAAATGATGTATAGTAAAAGATGAATGAATAGATATAATCATTATATATCACCAGGCAACTAATAATAATTTTGTGACTACGGTAACTTTGTGGTCAAAATTGAAAACTCGTGGCTACGGTGTTGTTGAGTCACGTGTTCCAGTCCCAACGTCTTTAAGGTATCCGACTACCCTAAAATTGTGAACTCTGCCAAAAATTGACAATTTTTTTCATGATTTTACTTTACAGGCCATCTGTTTGCTTTATAAAAAAATGCAAAGTTTATTATTTTCTGTTCACTGGAAGAAAAACTACAAGTGTTTTAGTAAAAGCAGATGTCATACTTTAAAACGCGTTTTACTCGAAATGTTTTTTTATGAAAATGCTAAGACGGGGACAGCGATTGCTCAAAAAGTTTTGAAAATAATGAACTGTGAAATTTTTTGTGTATGTTTTGTATAATAGTAGAATTGTTTTAACCATCAGATTTATCAATAACTCTTTTATTTCAAAATTTACAGTCCCTTATGTTAATATAGTCATTCTTTTTTTAAGCAATTTCATATAATAACTAAGATAAAGTGCTCTAGTTTTTGTATAAATTAAAATATCTCTTATCCTGAAAATCATTTAAAAAATGAATAACATTTGGTCAAACTTTAGTTTCAAAATGGGCGACGTTTATGTTATTTCTTGTAAATTTTGACACATTTTTCCCCATTTTAGTAATAATAATTTCTTTTCCTTCTTCTTATTTTTAGCATATTTTTCTTAAATTGAATTAAACAAATTTAAAACCAACAAAAAAAATATCCATATCTCCCTTTTTTTTAAAAAAAAAGTTGTCGCAAGTAGTCGGATTCCTTAAAGATCTAATGTACAGAAGTGCTTATGCATGTTAAATCTGTTTGAATCAAAATTCTCTAATTGGAGTATTGTAGAAGTTAGAAGAGAAACATCGTCCACTTAGATGCTATCCTCATCACTTGACCGTGGCTCAAAATTACTAATTCAGTCGCTTATAGCCATCGTGTTGTTTCATAATGCGTCGTAAATTAAAATAAAACTAACACAGTGTATCTCAAACTTTCAATATTTGCGACTCTATATTCAGTCATAATTTTCATCACAATAACAATGTATTGAATTCAATAATACTAAAGCCACAATACGACTTTAACGTACGATCTTTTCTATCCATAAAGTTATTCCGAAGGTTTTGAAATGAAATAAAAGAACCTTGACAGTGCTTATGAAGGATTTACTTATTTCAGAAGATTTGCTTACTTATTCCTTTTCTTACCCCCCCCCCAATACAGCACATACGCGTGCCTACGTAGAAAACGGTGTCTGACCTTGGGAAGTGAATCGCGTAACTTTTTATCGGCAGTTAAGGGATTAATTATAAACCGTACCAATTATCAAGATAAGAACTTTTTGCAAATAATTTTATATATGACAAACACATGGAGGTCACTCACTGGTTATTATTAAACTTGTTCTAAACTTAGTATTGTTAAATTAAATATGAAATGCATTGTGCACGCAGTACTGATACATTTTTAAGTTTATTATATTAGTGTAAATGTGTATTTTATTTTGTCAGAATGTATTTTGTTTTGTTTGTTTTCAGTAAATGAATAATTTTTTCAATAATCTTTTGTTTACGACTTTTCAATATGCTCGCGCCCCTCGTAGGGTTATCTCAAACTGTGGGACACGCTTCAAAGTTTGAGAAACGCTGAATTAACCAATAGTTTAAGGTATCTTCCCAGTATTTATGTGAAAAAGCTGGCTTAAATCCTTATTCTTAAATTTCGAAGAATGTGATATAAATTTAACTTTACGCAAAGTAAAATAGAAGTTTTTAGACATCAAACTTCTTTGTTTATCTTACTTATTCTCATCCTGAAACACTTTTACTCAGATTGATAATTTAATAAAAAATAATTTCACACACACACAGAGATATTTAATATTTTTAACAAAAAACATTATCAAATATAGAATCCCAAAACTCTTTTAAAATAAATTTCAACAGTTAAAATCAATTTAACCTAAAAGACATTTGTTAATTAATTTTGTATGATAAAGTAAAAATACTCATGTTTGTAAAGTCTGTTTTAAGCCTAAATATTTTTAGAGGTTTTCCCATATAAAATAATATTGTTCTAAGATGTTTATTTTCAGAAATACCTGGAAAAGAATAGAATTTTATGTTCATGCAACATGGGTAAATGATAATTTATATAAATATATTTACCATTGATGTTGCAAAATCTTAATTACTTATCATTTTTTATATATATAATTCCTAACTTAAAATATTAAGATATGAAATCACCCAAATAAAGTTTAATTTGTTATATTTTTTTTCATTTGTAAAATTAAATTAAAAAAGGAACTAAATTATTAAAAAATCATTTGTTATGAAATATTTGAAATACTTTAAAAATTTCTTTAAAATTTTCTGACTACTTAATTTTTGAAATGCGTAAAACTTCTCTTGGTCTTTAAATATTACAAAAACATTTTTTAAAGTATTTTAAACAAGAAGGTTGCTCAATATATACATTTTAACTCCTTTAAATATTTGAAATGAAAACGAAATTTCTACAAGAATGTCTAAACCAAAATAATATATATTCATATTCTTTTTTAAACACAAGCATCAGCAATTGTTTTTTAAAAACACCCTAAATTATTTTATTTCCATTAATCTTTTAGATTTTGTATAATATTTATTGATTTACACTCACACACACCGCGTTTTTGTTACATTTTTCTTAATTTCCTTTTCTTTTGAAAACAAGATTATGTTTCGTTTTTGAATTGTCAAAATAAATGTTTTTCAAGGTTAAATGCAAGAGATAAACTTCAAAACGAATTTATTTTCTTTGACTTTAATAGTATTAAAGAATTATTTCCTTCCTTGAGAAACAAAAATTGAATTATCCCTTGCACATTTTAAGTTTTCTAAAATGCTTATAAGTAAAGCTAAATTAATAATAAATGAAATTTTAATATTTCGTTCACATTAATTATATTATAACTACAATTTAAGCAAACTGAAAAAAAAACATCCTTCATTTTTACTTCTTTTTCTTTAAACAAATATCATGCTTTAATAAAAACTGAGTAAGTTTTTGTCGGTATATATAGTACGTTGTAGCGAACATTATGGCTATGAAGACCCAGTTGACTTCGTCTGTAACAAAATAACCAATAGGGGATCCCTTAGATTTTAGGGGACCAGATGAACCCATTTCTCCAACGTTCCAAGGTAGGCTCTTCTAAACGCATGCGCAGTTCGAAGACTAACTCAAAGCCATGTGGGATTTGAAATAGCGAGCTGAGAGCGATCTCGTATCAGAGGGTTAAATAGACAAGACGAGATATGTGAGATGGCAGTTTAGTCCTTGTAAAATTAAAGTTTAAATATATTTATCTCTATCCTCTAACTTTTATTTCATTCCTAGTACGCTCCAACGTGTTTGTGTTACTTTTGTGGCCGTGGTATCTATACAAGCCAGTAACAGCCTCCTTACTGAAGTGATCAGTTTAGTCCAGTAGTAAGTTACGTGCTTACGGAAACAAAGGTACCGAGATCGAATCTCTTGCAGTGTTGACCTTGACGCTGAACAAAGACATCCCCAACCTTCGCACAGCTGTCGTGGCGCCATCTACCCGCTGCAAAGGCAATCAAAAGCCATCAGACACAAAATGACGCCTCACACGCTCACCGTAACAAAGATATCGTTTGTTCACCTACCAACTCACTGGTAGAGGAGTGTGTGGCGTTGGTATCTATATAAGCCAGTAACAGCTTCCGGAAAGAAGTTTAAAATTTTAGTCCAGTGGAAGTTACGTGCTTACGGAACGAAAGGTACCGAGATGAATCTCCTTCACTACCGCTTTAAGAGTGTAATCCGTTATTTCGTAAAACATAACTAGGTATATTTCACGAATTATCTAATGACATTAGTAACAGTATATTTCCTAATTAAAGTACTAAAAATACGATAAGTTTTGGGTTTTGGATAAAATTAGGTGCTATTTCATAAAAGTGGGTTGTTTGCAAGTAGAAATAAGAAACTCAGAAATTTATTTAACTGTAATTTATAATAATTGAAATTATTGCTGTTTATTATTCTGTTACAGGTAAAACAATATAGATAAATATTTTTTTATTATGTATTCTTTACTTTTTTTCTTATTTATCAATTCAATTATCCGTAAAATGAAATATATCTTTCGATAGATTTTAACTGTTTTTATCACCAGTTAAATTATGAAAAAAATTGACTTATTTTGATTTCAAATTGTTTATTTTTTTAATTTAATGGTCTATCATTGATTAATTTTTTACAATATCTAGTCATTTCGTAAAATAATTTAGTTTGAAATTATTAACTTATTACATACTTTAATTAATTTGATCAGTAGTTTGACAAAATAAATAGATATATCTATAAAATAATTCTATGATACCCTTTATAGGAATAACATGCACATTAAATGTTTTTTTTTAAAATTTTAACTTAACTAATTTAACTACTTTTAAAAACAAAATAAAATATGTAATTAAATATAATTTTTTTAAAAAAAATCTCATAAATTAATAAATATATTTATATATATAAAATTGTTATATATCTGTAATAAAGGGTGAACCAAAAGTCTTGCACTTATTATAAAAAATTAACAGCAAAATAACTATTTAATGCAATAATGTAACCTTTAAATTCATTGGGTAGATCAGTTTTAGTAGATTTTTTTTGTCTTGTATATGGTGCTGCGACGTCGGCTATTTAGTCGAACACTTCCCGTCAATACTTGTCAAGTTTGATGTACGAGGTGACCCGGAATGCCCAGATGGGTCTTCCAAAAGAGACCGCGTATTCTTTCCTCATGTCTGATGCAAACAGGTGTCCCGCTGATTCTGTGGGTGGCTATGTTATGACAGGCCTCCCTGTCCAACCCTCAGATAACGTCGGGGAACACGTTCTATAAAACGAACTGTTCTGTGGACAGTATCCATTGTTGGGTTCCCCTCGCATATGTGTGCGGAAAACTTTTTGAAAGAAAAGGAATGTTGGCCTGTTGTGTTAAAGTCATACCCTGGAGGGTGTCCTCAGTGTTTAAGTGTCAAGACAATTTACAGGACCTCCAGGCGTTAAATGGGTATGACGACGAAGTTGGTTTCAGACGTGGCAGCCTAGTGTCTCCAAGCACCAATGGAGTTGTGACTAAAGCTAGGAGGGCCATATGAAGATTCACTACACTCGCCAATCAGAGATGATTGGGGACGTAGTAGCTGGAGGGTTCGATGGAGCACCTAGTCCTTTGGCAGGACTCTAATCTCCAATCATGGATTTTGGGAGTGACTGAAAACGATTTTATATTTGCCCATTTTAAATAAAAATATTTGAGATGGAAAGCGTTACTATTGAAAAATAAAGAGGATAAAATACATTCCAGATGTGAATAGAAATAATTTAGAGTAGGAGCTCTTTTTAGAGCTCCGAAGCATGAGAAATTTAAATCTGGATGTAGGCGGAGTTAATCCTAGCCAATCCGGGTGCAGCAACTGTCCGAAAGATCCGAGGGTGAGAAAGGTTAGGATAGGTGAGAGGCAGTGATCTGATTAGCCGAGACAAGAGTTCGGCTAATGAGGTAGAAATAGGTCGGAGAAGGACTCCGACCAATCACAGCGTTCTCGCCATTCAACAGAGTTGCACGGCGAGGAGAAAGTAAAGATTAAGAATATTGCTAATAAAATTATAAAATAAAAATAAAAATTAATCAAAATCAGGGTTGACCAGGATGTCTCTTGGCCTTCTTATGAAAGAATAGGTATTATAGGGGTCTATTTCGTGGAGAATTGGGTTTTCATGAGTTGGGTTTTCATGGTTGTCTACATTATTGAAGAGTTTTATTGCTAGTTTTTTAATTGTTTGTCTAATAGTGGGGATTTTACATGACTTTCTAAGATCTTTATTCCTAATATACCAGTGGACGTCGAAAATTTGTCTAATTATTGAATTTTGAGCTATTTCGATATGATTAATGTTGGACGTTGCTGCGTGTCCCCAGACTGGGGAGGCATAGGTGAGGAGAGGTTTCAAGATTAGTGTGTAGATAAGCATTTTATGACGTCTACTCAAATTAGACTTTCTGCAAATTTGGGGGTAATTAACGCGTACCGCTGCTTTAAATTTATTTTTAACGTGTGTTACGTGTTGTCGGAAAGTGAGGTTTTTATCAATAGTGACACCAAGATACTTGGTGTACTGAGACTAGGGAATTCTTTGGTTTTGTAATGTAATTTCCGGAGGTAGGTTTTTATTGGAAAAGAAAACTGCTTCAGTTTTTAACGTGTTCAGGGTTATTTTCCAAACAGAGAACCAAGTCTCCAGGTGAGCAAGGTGTTCATTTAAATTATTGATTAAGGTGTTTGGATCGTAGTGTAGTGATAGTATAGCTGTGTCATCTGCGATTGGGGACGTGGAAGAGGCCCGTCCCTAGGGATTTTAGAAGTCAACTCGCGAGTTGACCGGGACCTTCTCGATCTCCTTCAATCATCTGAATTACCTTCCACATCAGTCTTTTTCTTTTTCGAAGGGGCTCGATAGAGGTTGCGGGGCAGCCACACTTCAAGGACCAAGAGAGATGAACATCGATGACCTTTAAAAGATGGAGTGCCGGAGTCTGCCTGAATGAACTGACTAAAGACCATACCAGCGAAACGGGTTGCAGGGACAGCCGCATCCGGAAGCCGGCCATTTTAAGATCTTTTAGACTTAAACGGGATTAAAACTTTTATCCAGAAAGAGGCAGTGAGGAGCAAAAGCTTACAACTGAATTTAATGTTTTGCTTATTTAATTTGGAATACATGCCGTTTGGCAAAAAGCTGTGTGAGCCCTCATGCTATCAAGTAATTACGTAATTTTAAGGGCTCACGACGCTTCAGAGTAAATGTTCCATCAAGAATGATTCGGGGAAATAATTGCAAGAAATACATCATTTTTTTACCGAAATGGCGTCGAATAAATAAAAGCTCAATGGTTTCTAAAGCTCTTTGGTTTTCCGAAATGAAATCGCCTATTAATGCTTAGTACAAACTTTGAAGTTGATATAGAAGCAAAACTTTTGGTACAAAATCAATAAAGCGAAGGTATGAAATGTTTAAAGAAATAGGCAGCGTTAAGGATCTTCTTCCTAGAAGTGGCAGACCTAGTTTGAGTCAAGCAACTGTTGAACACGCCCAGCAATTGTTTCTCTCGAAAGTCTTAAATTAACTTGTGAAGCTACGTGAACATCAAATATCGCAAACAAGTGTGGTGAGAATTCTTCATAAAATGCCTAGGTTACATGCTTCTAACGTGCAAGACACGTTAAAGAACACTTGGCGGGAACTGGAATACAGCTTATATAAACATTCTATGATTTACCAAGGGGGCACACGTTGAAATTTACTGAGATCAATGGTTTAAAAAAAATTTATGATAATATTTACAATATATCGAAAAAACGTG
This sequence comes from Trichonephila clavata, assembly GCA_019973975.1. Classification (NCBI taxonomy): domain Eukaryota; kingdom Metazoa; phylum Arthropoda; class Arachnida; order Araneae; family Nephilidae; genus Trichonephila; species Trichonephila clavata. The sequence goes on along the minus strand of BMAO01003053.1, from coordinate 24,768 downwards.
TCTAATTAGAATAGTTTAATATATTTATAATTAGGGGGAAAGACTTTGGGTATAATCTATATGTTATTCTAGCATTAGTATAAATGTTACTACTAAGGTAACTGGGACGTGAAGGTGCCTTAAATTTTGCATTTTTTTAAATTTACTTTTAAAAAATAAGGGGCTTTTGCTGCTTCTATAGATGTATTATTTATGAGAATTCGATCAAAAGAATGCTAGAAAATTGAATTTTAAAATTGTAAGCAAATGTGATGTAACTGTGATTTAGGTACACTTTCTTCAAAATCTGTAGTGTTCAATATGCATTGTAAAAAACTAATTTTTTCTATTCGGAGAGTGTAATTTTTCTATATTATATGTTCAAATTTGTTTAAAATTGTACATTTTTTGTGTAAAAATTACGGAAAATTTAAATAATTTGTTACAAAATTTTAAATAAAAATTTTGTTTTTAATGTTAATTATTTCTAGTTTTTCATTTATAAATACTCAGTGTAGGTTTTAAATTATAAAACAAGTGCATATAGTACAAAGTAGATTTTGAGGGTTATTCTAAATTAAATACACAGCTTGTAAAATAGATATTTCGTTTAGCCTAACTGCTTATTATTAACTATTGAATGCTCATGAATAAATCTATATGTTTGTTATACTCTGTTGGTTTTATTTTAAAATAAATAAATATTCATATGTATAATACTAAAACATAGATTATTTTGTTTTAATTTTTAAAAACAGAATTCCATTTAAAATAGGCATCAAATTACTTCGGGTATTCATCAAGGGCATTTTTTGTGTGTATTTCTATAACATTAAAAATATGTGTAAGGAATTTTTTAATATCCTGTAATGATGATGTTCAAAGTGAAGTAAAAATACTAAGACTTTCGACATGAGACTTTGATATTTTAAGTGGAAGAAGATGTGAATCGTTGATAACACATATTGATGAAGTAGGGAAAGGGTAATTAAAAAGACTTCTAAAGAATCTAGAATTTTAAACTTACTATTTAAAAACTGAGGAATGATGCAAAATAATCCAATTAACAAAGGCATGATTTTATATTGCATTAAAATTTATTATTTTGCAAATCATAGATGAAAATATCTCCATTTATAATTTTCTCAAAACGCATTTTTTGGTAATTCCGGTACATTTTCCTGAAAATCTACTTTACCTATAGTGCTGATATTTTGCATAATACAAGATTAGTAGATTTTTAAGACAGTGAATGAATTCGTTTTCAAATAAACATTCAGAAATTGCATATATAGTACAATTTCTGCGTAAGCTTTAAAGGAAATTTAAATCACTAAATTAAATTTTTTTACAAATCTTTATAAATTAATATTTTAATATTTAATTCCATTCATTTTATGGATTGTTATGTTTACAAAAGCTTCGTGAAATTTTATAGCTATATATGCAGTAGATTTCATGCAAAGTGTACCTAAAGGTAAGAACATTCTTGAAAATAAAAAAAAGTAGTTATTGATTAGTTATTGCTCTTACAGATTTATTTGTAATTTAAAATGAATTTTTTTACATTAACACGTAAATAAATATAGAGATAATTCAACGTAAAAATTTTGTTTCCGTTGCTTTAAATTTAAGTAAGTGAGAACCATTTAAAGTTTGTGCAAAAAAAAAATTCATTTTTACTTCTCGCAGACGTCCCAGTTATCTTAAAGTGTATAATTCAATTATTTCATAGAATAATTAGGTATTTCATGAAATAACTAGTCAAGTCAGATAAAGTATATAATAGACAAATAATTCATACTTTACCTAGTTATTCTACGAAATAACCAAGGATAGACCGTTAAAGTAAAAAATAAACAATTTCAAAGATATTTTATAAATTAATTAATCATAAATAGCTAAAATCTCTCGAAAAATACATTTTATTCATTCTGCGGAAGAATAATTGTGTGATAAATAATAAGGGAAAGCAGATGACATAATTTATATAATTGTTCATACTGCAAACATTAAACAGGAAGGAGAAAAATAATACGTTGCTAAAATAGATTATATATAAATATTATCAACAAAAATACATGCTGGGAAGAAAAACTGTTGCTTCATAAAAACATCGTGTAAACTTTTTAATACAAAAATACAAGAGATTAATTATTTAAATTTTATGAGATAACTTTTTTTTATTTTACTTTTCATTATTTATTAGAGAAAGGATTGCCTTGATGACGCTTTGGATTGCACTGTTTTTTTTTTTTTTTGAAACAAGCATACTTTTTACAATTACACATTTTTTTTACTTGAGTATTTTTTAAATCCCTGTCCAGTACCACAACTTTGAACTGTTGCAACAGATCGAAGAGTTGTGTCAATATTTGGAACTTCTTCAATGGAAATTAATTCTCGCTGTCTTGTACTGAACTGTTATCTAGAGCAGCAATTCTCAACCGCTGGTCCGGCGGACCACCAGCGGTCCGCGGACAATTTCTTCTATTCGCGAAAAAAATTTACTTATCAAAAAAAAAATAATAATAAGAACTAAATTTTAATTTATTAAATTACGAAATACAAATATATCTTGAACTATTTATAATTCTATGTAATTTATGGTTAGTACTGCACTGAAGAAAAATTCCCGAAATGCTGACAAAAGTGCGCGAGAGCGCGGCGCGTAAACCCCTCTGTTGGCGACAGACACTTAAGCCGGGGTTATAATAGTATATAGATCACAGCTTATTTGTGTTCGGTGGATCACAGAACACGGAAGCGTTGATTGAAGGAGTTCTTACAGAAGGTTAATAGATTTGATGTGTGATCTGGTACAGTTTTATCGTTGTATAGTCTGGGTGTTTTTAAGTTATTGTTAAACGAAACATTGTTATAATAATTATATATCTGTTTAACTGGATTGGACCAATATAACAGTAAGTTTATTGATTATTTATATACTTGTATGTATGTATGTATGTATGTAGGCGCTAATAAAAAAATATTTTTTAACCCTTAGTAAGATGAACCGTAAACAAGGCACGCTATTCAATTTTTTGAATACCAGTTCAATGTCTCAAAAAAATGACGACAAAACAGGAATAGTACCAGGAAAAAAGAGAAAACCATTTATCAGACACTACAACCACGAATATATAAAATATGGTTTTATTCTTTGGCCCAATTCTACGGAAGAAGATATACGTCCGATGTGTATCATTTGCCATGAAGTTTTAGTAAATGATGCTATGAAACCAGCGAAAATGTTACGACATTTGAAGGCTAAACATTCCGAGCTGGAAAAAAAGCCTCGTGAATATTTTGAGCGTAGAAAACAAGAATTAGGATTACAAACAAAAACATTTAAACAAAATTTTATTCACAACAAGTCATTATTAAAATGTTCGTACCTAGTTGCCCTTCGGATTGCTAAAACAAGAAAATCCTTTACTACTGGGGAAAATTTAATAAAACCAGTTTTAATAGACGTCTGTTTTAGAAATGTTTGGACTCTCTGCTGTTGATAAAATCAAATCGATTCCCTTATCTAATGATACTATAAGAAGAAGAATTGAAAAATTATCAGAGAATGTGGAATACCAATTAATACAAAAGATAAAGGAATCAACACTTTTTGCAATACAAATCGACGAATCATGCGATATTTCTAAAAAGGCCATATTAATTTGCTATGTTAGATATATTGATTTTACTTTGGAAGAAATAAAAGAAGAATTCTTGTGTTGTATAGAATTGGTTGTATAGAATATACAACAAGTGATGAGATTTTTAAAGCACTTAATTCTTATGTTATTAAACATTCTTTAGAATGGAAAAATTGCGTAGGTGTGTGTTCCGATGGGGCGGCTAGTATGGCTGGCAGACATTGTGGTGTTACTAAAAGAATTCAGCAAGCAGCTAATTCTGATTTATTAATTACCCACTGTATAATCCACAGACAACATTTAGCAGCGAAAAGTTTATCCACAGAATTACATGAGGTTTTTAGCGGAATCTATAAAAATTATTAATTTTATCAAAAAAAGCGATTTAAACAGTAGGTTATTCGCAATATTTTGTCAGGAGGTTGGTGCCAAACATGAGCAGTTATTATTGCATACAGAAGTTCGATGGCTCTCGCGGGGTAAGATTTTAACCAGGCTTTTTAAAAGACGGAAGTAGAAATATTTTTAAGAGAAAAAAATAATCCTTTAAGTATGCATTTTTCTGATGTAGAATGGGTTGCAAAACTAGCATATTTAAGTGATATATTTTCATATATCAACGATTTAAATTTGAGTTTACAAGGAACTTCTACAAATGCGTTTCATTTATTTAATAAAATAGATGGATTTAAGAAAAAAATTAATTTTTGGGTGGATAAAGTAAATACCAATAATATTGATGTATTTAGTAATTATTTTGATTTTATTAATTTACAACAAGATTTAAACGTATCAAGATTAAATATAATCATTGGGCATCACTTACAATCTTTAAAAAATGGTTTCGAAAAATATTTCCCATCTGAAAATACCACGTGTGAAAGAAATGTGTGGATAACAAACCCCTTCATACCATATGAGAGTAGTAAGTTAAATTTAAGTGACAGAGAATATGAATCCCTCCTTGAGATTAGTACAGATATTATGTTAAAAGCTAGTTTTTCAACAATGTCCCTAGATAAATTTTGGATCAAATTGAAAAATGAATATCCATCTCTATACGAGAAAGCAATGAAAATGTTAGTCCCTTTCGCAACTACATATTTATGTGAAGCGGGATTTTCATCTATGACGGTAATAAAAAATAAATTTAGAAATCGTCTTTCGGTTATTTCGCCGCTCCGACTTAGCTTGACTAATTTAGAACCCACAATTGAAAAGTTGATTGAAGAAGAGCAGCCACAATCTTCTCATTAACAATAAATAACAATATAAAAATTGTAGATCTTTAATTTAGTGTAGTATCACATGTTGAATTATTTTGTTGTGTTCATATGCAATGATTTTGTGATTTTTTTTATAATTTCTGATATTTTTTGTTGTAATTTTTTTCAGGGGTTTGTTACTTATTAAAAATTATTATTACAAACAAACAATAAATTATGTTAAAATGGTTGAGGCTTTCGCGGCCGTTGTTTTGACTTGAAGTAGTTCTAGTCGGGCTTAAAGGCCGTCGTTGGTTGAAATTGCTTCCTCCCGTTCCGTGGGCACGTTGGCTAGCTTTTTCTGAGGTGCTTCTATGCCATCCAGTCTGCATCCAACCTTTGAGATGGAAACACCATAGAAAAAGCTAGCCACTCGTGCCAGCGAAACGTCAGGAAGCAATTTCAACCAACGACGGCCTTTAAGCCCGACTAGAACTACTTCAAGTCAATAAATTATGTTTTGTTTTACAAATTTTTTTGATTTAATTTTTTAGTAATCGTAAGAGTGATATTTTTGTTGTGTTTCTATGTCCATGAATTTGTGATTTTTTTTATAATTTTCTGTGATTTTCGTTAAAGTTTTGTTATATATATTATATGTATGTAATATAATTACATATATTTACATTTAAATATTAGTGTACGCAAATGATAATAAACATGTTCCAATTAACGTATTTAGTAGTTCTTTAATACCTAGTAAAATTTTGTTGTTAAAAAAATATCACCGGTCCGCGAATTTTTTTTACAAATTTTACCGGTCCGCGGGCCAAAAAAGGTTGAGAAACGCTGATCTAGAACACAGTTGTTTTATTCGACCATGTCTAGTTCCTAATCGGAAAAATCCTTCCCAAGTATCTAGAACTGCTTCAAAGAACTTTCGAGTGCCATATTTCGTGCTTTAACGATCAAGTAAGCGTTATTCTAAAGAATACTAGTTAAATCGCAGAATTCAATAATTTTATATACTTTAACTGATTTATCTAGTTATTTAAAAAATACCTAGTTATTCTATGAAGTAACAGAATTCACACTTTAACGGTAACATAAATACTAATTTTTCTATTAAAATTGGAAAATGGAGCGAATAGTCTGTATTTTGAAGTGGTATGAATTTATATAATTGTGAATAAAACAAAAAAAAAAAACTATTGAAAATAATTGTAATATATGATACACATGATGCCTAAATTTTATTTCCATTACCGGTTTTGACATTTGACATTAAGAAAATAATAATGATGAAAGCCCCTTTCTTTTGTCCCGCATGATATAAAATATTAGTCGAGATTTAATGCTGTTGCTTGCGTCATAAGAAATTGATATGAATGAATGAACCTATGACTAATATCCCTAGTATTTGTAGGGTCATGAATAGTATCCCTAAGTACATCGCAAATATTTTGAAAAACGTGAAAAATTAAATACCAAGATTTATAAAAATATATAAGAAATAATTTTTAAAATAAATAAAAATTACCGTATTTATTTGAATCTAGTCTGTACTTTTTTTCCAATTTAATGTTACTGAAAATCGGGTATGGCTTTGAACTGAAGGCGGAAAAATTAATTTAATGGTGGAAACTAAACATGATACTAATGATTAGCGCAATTATAAAATCATGTATGTGTTTAGAAAATTTTTTAATACTGGAAAAATATAAATTAATTACTCTATTCTTATTATTTCTCATTTTACTTTTTAAATTTCCTTAAAATCATATATCGCGCGCGAGACAAACTTTTATGCATTCTTTTTTACTTTATCATAAAAAAGTTCTGAGAATTTGGGGTATGGTTTAAAATCGATATTAGCTTAGATTCGAATATGTGTATGGGGTTTTTAAGTTAAAAAATAAATTTAACAAATCTCAAAGGTAATTTTAAAAATATGAGAAACGCTTTTAAAAGTTTCAAAAATGATTTTTAACTACCCATAGTTTGGAGTTTTTCATATTAATATGATTAAAAATCTGCAAAATGTATTTTTAGAAGAATTTTCAAAAAATAAATTGTTTGAGAAAGGTTTTAATTGTACTTTTTTATATTTCTGAATTCAAAAATAATTTTTGTCGATCATGTAGTCAAAATTTATTTTATTCACCTTAGAAATTTTCTTTGAATTGTAAACGTTATCAGAGATTTTTTAAAAAAGAATTTCTCTATCCTGGTCAGCAATAAGCATATTAGTACATTTGAGACTGTTTTAAACGGAAATTTGAGAATGTATGTGTTTTTTTAATACTTTCATTATGATTAGCTTACTGAATGCGAGTATTTCATCTGAAAAACGTTACTAACATAAGCTAATTAAGTTATATATTTGTTTGTAGAATCGTATCCTTTGACATTGAAGCTCTAACTTTTCTGGTTATTTAAGGTATCTGCCTACACTTTAGAATCACTGTTTGACCAAAATTCTATTTTTTTTTCTTTTTATCTTTATCATATAGTGTGTGACGGGTCTATCCGCGTCAATCTTCCATTAATCCTCTTGGGTAACTTTGGGGCCAGCAATTATTCTATTTCACAGCCTCCTCGAGAAAAACACGAGGTAGTGATATGCTAATGAATTCGACTATATAAAGTCTAGATTTAGTAAGAAAGAGGTAGGAGAAGGAATTGCCAATTTGAATGTAAGTATCGTCTACGGATCTCTTCAGCGAGCTTCGCGCGTGTTAGATAGTATTTGATATTATTAATCATTGAAGGAATCAAAGAGATTAGATTCAGTAAGGGTTCTGATGTTAGTAAGGGTTCGTCTCCTTTGTCGATTCTGATAGCTGAGATTATTTAGATTGAATATTAGATTTAAAGGTTAGAATTGAATGTTAGATTTGAGTATCAGGATTAATATAGGGATTAGATAATCACTCCAGGGTTTCTACTTGTAGTTGTTATTTGTGTGTTGTTAATAAATATTTGTAATTATGGCTTTCGTTGGTGATGATATGTTTCCTTCCACACCTAGAGACGCGCCGGGCAATGTGAACCAGTTCAAGATAGGATTTGGACACGACAAGTGTAGGAGTAAAAATCAAGCAACTTGAAAGAAAAAATTATTGAGATAGAGAACGAGAAAGATCTATACCAGTGATTCCAAAGTGGTCTATATAGACCCCCAGGGATCTATGACGACTTGCAAGGGATCCACGTTAGTAAAAATATAATTTAGGAGTCCGTGAGGTGTAAATCGGGGTCTACGATAGAGGCTCTCATTAAACCACATCGCGACTTTAATTTTAAAAGAAAATATAATCAAGGGGAAACTAGATTTTGTTAATTTAACAGATTTATTTACTAAATTTAATGAGGTTAATATGCACAGTTACAAGGTAACAGCATGTATTTTATTTAAACATGGACCATTATTTCAGCATTTCTTTCAGAATTATGCTAAAGGAGTACAATATTGAAAGTCGCGAATTTTCTCAGTTTCTCATTTTGTCACAGGCAATCTGCCAGGATAATGTATTTTGAACTTACGTTCATTTAATGGCCCTCTATTCAGAATTTGAATCTAGATTTATCATGCTTTGACTATGGTAGACAAAAAAAAGCGAGAGAGAGAGACTGGACACAACTAAACGAAAAAATTTAAGGTTAAACTCGACAAGTTTGACGCCAAATGTTGAAAATTTGTTATTGATCCCTCTATTAAAAGCATTTTTATTTGTTGTTCAATTATTTTATGTATTATGAAATTGAAATTTAAAATTAATTGACATGTTTTCCTTAAGTTTTAAACACTATACTTCCCTACAGTTAAAAATTTTAATATTTTAAAGTAAGTATCTCTGTAACAGCAGTCAAACAGACATTTAAGTTGATCAATGTGCAAAAATTTAATATTAGATAAGCAGGGGTCTACCCATAGACGGAAAACATAGCAAGGGGTCTATGAGTCAGAAAAGTTTGGGAACCTCTGATATATACTATTAAAATGATGAATTTTAAATATCTGATAGTAAACATTATTTTAGTAAAATAAGAATCAAAACTTTAAATGCCCTTTATGCAGATTGTATTTTTTTGTCAAAGTTATATTTCTTAAAGTCTGATACCTCAAAAATTTATGAATGTATTTCTTTATATTTTATATACATGTTATTTAAAGTATGATAAAGGCAGTGAACTAAGGTGAAAGCTCTAACATGAATAGTTTTTTTGAACAGTTTATTGTTATGGACACCAAGCATTTTATAGAAATTTCTATAAGAAAATTTGCAATGAGCCATAACTTTTTGTTTCATTGCCTTTATAACTATTTTAAATATGTTGTGTAAAAATAATTTAAATGTGTAGGTCTTTCGTTTCCATATAGATTATTTTGAGAATTTTGGTATAATTTTTATCCAATTTTACATAAACCACCTCATTTCAATAAATTCAAATTGCCACATAATTTCCAGATTGGGGCTTTTCATATATTTAAGACATATGAACAAACAAAATAACATAAAATTACAAATCGTGTGGCATTTTAGAAAACTGGTCTGCGAACGTAGGTGACTACTTTATTCGAGAAATACTTCTTATTCAATTCCATTAAGTAATTTTTTCTTATAAAAGGAGTTTAATAGAATTGTTCTTTGGTATCATATTACTTTACAAAACAATTAATTTTTTGTAGTAGAGGATGTACAGAATCTAAATGCATTATTTCTTTTTGTGAGTCATAGAGAAATACAAGATAAAACTAGAAATTTCTTAGACAATTTCAAGTAAGAGTGACTCAAGTTGAGGAGAAAATATAGTTCCTACTATAAATCAGCTATTATAAATTCTACTAGTGGCTTAATATCAAAATTATGCTTTAAGTTGAGCACTAAAAACATGTTTCGTAAATATGTGCTTCAAAACTATTTAAATAATTAATAAATAATATAGCAATATAGACACATTTAACGGCCTTATATATTTAATAAATTCGAAACATAAAAATCATTTGCATTTTATATATACTTTTTAAAACGTGAATCACACTATCTTTTCGCATGGTTATTGCATTTCATTCTTAAATATCGCGGGGCAGACAAGAGTTAGACAGGAATAACATATTAAATACTTAAATGAATTATTTTAAAAGATTCTTACAACTTTTATTAGCAGTGTTCTTATTATGTTGAAATTAATTATTTTTGGCATTAATTTTAAATAACTAATACCTTTATCACATATACAGACCAGAAAAGAACTCATACTTTAGAAATACTAGTTCAAGTTCTTATGTGAGATATTCTACATACTTTTATAGTTATGTGTTCCTCTAAAATTGCGATTGCATAATTCGCAGATGTAGTCATTTGCATATTTCAATATTTATACAGTAAGTTTATATAATTCAAGATTAATTTAACTCATAAACATCCTCTAACGTCCGCAACAAAATGATGTTAAGGAGAATAAATCTAAAAGTAAAGTTGATTTTTATGAATTTATAAATATATATGTCGATTTTATAAACAATCTTAATTGGAATTTATTGAATTTCTTTTCAAATACATAAAATAGGCAAATAATAACTATTCTTTTTTAACATATTACGCATCAGAAGACTCCAAAATAATAATTTTCTGTCCGTTCTTGAAAAATGATGAAGCACATTCTTTTGTATAGCTATAATACCTTCATCCAGTGGTTCCTGACTTAACATTAAATATTGTTTTATAAGTAATTTATAGTTCTTTAAATATCAAATATATCAAGTACTGCAAAGTTTAAATAGTACTTATAATTTTTATCAAAATTTCATTATACAGTTAAGAAACGAAGGGGAAAACATTTATACTATTTAAAACATGCATAATTCGTTTTATAATAATCAATAACTGTTACATGCAAGAAAATTAAAAAATGTAGCGAGAAAAATGGTATCAGGATGAGTTTTAGACTTCTGTATGCACGTTTAATATGCTTAATTTAAAAAGTAAAACTTAAGCACAGTATATTTTCATCATGCATTAAAAATAAGCTTCTTATTTATATAAATATTTAATTGTTTATGTAATTTTTTTTAAATAGCTTCTACATACTTACACAACATATGTTTTATAGATAGAACGAGAGAAATACGAAGCTATGAATATTAAAATATGAATTATTATTTAAAGAATTAAAGACATGAATAGGAATCTTTATCATATTATAAGATTCATTTGAATTAAAATTTGAACTACTTAATTACATCTGTAAAAACGATTTTTTATTATTCGAACCAGATTATCATTTTATTCTGTAAATATCTTTTACCCACCGAAACTCAATGCGCAGATTACGCAACAAAAATGTCAATAGCAAGCCTATACACTTTTCTATTCGGATACATCCATTTATTTCTGATATTGCGAATAATTATGATAAATGATTTTAGCCCAACATTTATAACCTTTTAGTAGCCTTGACAACAAAAACACTGTCCTCTTGCACAGCAAAGAGATTGTCTTCTATCATGAAGATAATTAAGAATGATCTACAAAAGAATCGATTTTCTCCAATGTTTTGTTTCCTCTATAATATAAAAGAAAGATCTCTAAATCATACATTGCATGGATAGCTTATTACTACGAAGTTTTCAATTCCTTGAATGAGAAAGTTTTGATTTGAAAAATAAATGCTGATTACTAAGAAAGTATCAACGTTCAAATGTAAAAATTCATCTTATTTATAAATTTAATTTGAAGTAACGAGGATTTCAAAAACGATTTGATGCAACATTATAGGTGAATATATGACCTTTAAACATTCATAACCGACATTCAACTTAGGATATTCATAACCAAATTAGAGAATTTTTTTTAGTTTCCTCATGTTTTTCCTTTTAAATAAAAATAAAGGAAATCTTAACTTTCAACTGTGTAACTGCTACGTGGAGATGTGAAAAGTTGATATAAAAGAAAATCAATGATATATTTTATTCATAAAAAAATTCAACGAGTAATTTGAGTTATCCGACTGCCCTAAAATTGTGAATTTTTTCAAAAATTGACATTTTTTAAATGATTTTATTTTATAGAGAGTCTTATTAGCATCGTAAAAATACCGAATGTTTTATTTCATATTTACTAGAACAAAAACTACAAGTGTTTTAGTAAAAACAGATGCCATAACTTTAAACAAGATGTCAAACTTTAAAATGAGTTTTTCTCGAAATGTGTGGGTTCATTTTCAAAAAACTCATATGGGGACAGCGATTGCTCAAAAAGTTTTAAGAATAGTTAACTGAAATTTTTGTGTATGTTCTGTGTAATAGTAGAAGTGTTTTAACTTTGAGATTTATCATAATCACTGTTTTATTAAAAAAATTACAGTTCCTTATGTGAAAATAATTACTGTTTTTTAAATAATTTCATATAATAATTAAGATAGAGTGCTCTAGATTTTGTATAAAAACTAAAGTTCTTTCCTGAAGGCTCCAGAGTAGTAAAGCTCTTTCCTGATAACCAAAGTAACACATTAAAATTGAAAAATTGAGAATTTGTTCATAAACTTTTTTTACAGAGTGGGCCCGTTTAAGTAGTTTTTTGTTAATTTTTACCAATTTTTTCCCGTTTTATTAATAATTTTTTTATTTTAGCATATTTTTCTTAAATTGTGTACTAAATAAATCTAAAAACCACAAAAAAACTTCATATCTCCATTTTTTTAAAAAAAAATGTTGTCGCAAATAGTCGGATACATTAAAACAATTAGAAAGTTATAAAAATGCGCCAACCAATGAATTTATCTAATATTTTGGGCATTGAAATAAGATCGATTATTTGCATGGAGAAAATAGTAATTCAGAGTTTTCATTATTTCTTAAACATACAGCTATATGTAAGCTGGATTTTTAAAACTACAAATGACTTATAACTTACTTATTTACAATTTAGAGATTATTTTTCTTCTGGTATTTTTCTTTCTATCGAAGATATTTTTTTTTTTTTTTCTAATTTTATTCTTTGCTATTCCTGAAAACGTTTTTGTTCAAGGATATTTCTTTCCATTCTTAGGATATTTCTAGTACAAAAATATTAAGATAAACGGAGTAAATATTATCAATAATTATGCCAAGAATTAATTAAAAACTATAAATATTTCTTCACTTTCTTCGTTATTGAATAACTAAAAAAGATGAGTTAACAAAATTGGAAGCTAATTATAAAAATTTTTACATTTAAACGTTCTGAATTTGTTCTAATGTGTCATCCATTAAAATATACTCTAACAATATTTTTAAATATTATTTTCTTGAACTCTTTGATCGTAATTTAAAATGATCATATAATAGAAATAGTAAATTACGAGAAATTTTCGATATTTTGTGAAGGTAATTTGATTGGTTATAATCATATATGTAACATAAATACGAAACATAAATACAATAAGATATAATTATCAGTCTTATGCTTGTGCGAAAAACAAGGTAAACCTCTCAATTAAATTCACTTCTTCCTGTTTTCATCCCTAAGTGTTTTCATCTTTGGAGAAGTGGGTACTCTTAGATGGAAATAAGGAGAAATTTGAGTTATATCTCTTTTTTTAATAGCCTACCATTAAGGTTACTAAGTTTCAATTATAGACTAAGAAGTCAATACAAAATTTTTATGTATAAACAAAGTTAAACTTTTACATGATGTATGTCATTGAAAGTGCTTTATTTACCTTATTTCCTGAGTAAGTAAGTATCTATCTCGATGCGTTACCCGATGCAATCGAGCATTATCGTCCCATCAGAATAAAATTATCACTAATAAGCTGAAGCTAAGGATCTTACATGTTGATCAAGAATTCTGTCTCGAATTTACAGCCATTCACAGGATTCCTATTCAATATACGGAAATTTATGTGGCTTCTAAAGGGATTCCAACCTCGAGAATAATTTATTAAATTAAACATAGGCTCATCTGTAAGGGAAAAAATTGCATTTTCCCCGTATTATTGCCATGCTCTCTATCCGAATTTTATTTTGTCTTGTATATCCTGTTTAATGAGACTCGCGTAATTTGTCTCCTAGCAAATAATCATATATTGTGAAGGCGTCTTTGAATAGTGGTAGCAGAAATTATTCTTGTTGCAACAAAAGCAGCTGTACTGATTACAATAATGTTTCTAATTATCCTTACAGAAATAAATATTAAACGATCATTAAGTGTTGTTAAACACTTGGGGGGTGGGGGGGGGCTGGGACAAACCTTCTTCAATGTTAAATTTCTTAATTCGAGATTCAAAGTCTTTGGATGTTAATGCGAAAGATTTCAAGCAGTCTAAAACTTTTAGCTTGGCTTAGGGCCTATTCATCCACATCCATCTGATAGACCTCACATGTATCAAAACTGACGTGGCACGTTTGTCAAACCTAACACGGCAACAATATTTTAAAGAAAAAGCTTTAAAATTTATAAAGGAATTAATGAAATTATTTGAACTTACAAAAGATTACTTTAAAATGTCCACACCACAGGTCCGGGGTTCAAATCCCGGGCTGGGCAAGGTCGACTCAGTCTTTCATCTCTTCAGTGGGCCGTTAAAAGAGTACCAAGCTTGCTTGGGAACTGAACACTATGGGGTTCGCGTTAGACTGACCATTTGATCGAAACATCTGCACATGCATCCCAGCGCCTAAGATCACGAAAGCTGAGATAGGTACAGTAGGCCTTGACCCTCATGTCTTTTGCGCCACTGAGTTCGGTTCAGTACTTTAAAATGAATTTATGCATTTCCTACGAGGTTTACTCTTTTTGAAAATAAAGTTCTAGATACAATACTTTTTTTAAATATCAATATCCCCAATTATCTATCATAAAAAAATCATTTTACTAAATTTATCAAGACGTTTTACAGGTATGAACTGAAACACATGTTTTACCTTAAAATGCATACAATTTAAATGCGTACACGCGCGTGCACACACATGCAATAATTATCTATTTAAAATTTCTTTCAAGTGATTTTCTTTAATTTATGAATCTTCCAAGATACCGAGAAAATTAATTTGGGCATCATTAATATTGTATTATTAATCGAATCTAACCTATCAATGTATCACAACCAGTAAATCATGTGATTAAAGAAGATTCGTGAAACTAACGTTAGAAAAAGGTATAAGAGCTGAGGTCTCTGGAATGAGAAAAAAATAACGCTTTTGTGTTTAACGTCCCTCCATGCATGTTTGTGTATTTTTTGTTTTGTTTTGCTTTTTTGTGTTTATATTGTAAAACATTTACGTTAAAGAGCATTTTCATTTGTTTCAAGCATGATGCAAATTATCAGATAAATGAAAACCAGCTAATAAATATGTCTTCGCACTATGTTTGATTCCAGTAAAAATACTGCAAAATTAAGTCGGTGGGAACTTTCACGCGTGAAACGGGAATTATTTTTTCCCCGTTCATACTATATTACTGCGAAAGAAATAATTATCCCACGAGAACTTAGAAAGTTCAAGGTTTCTCCCAATTTAAAGAAATTCTTTCGAAAAAAACTTTAAGTATTTTTACACACAGAGATATACATACATATTTCGTAATCAAGTATCATGCGTAAATATAAATAACAGAAATTAGGTTTTTAACAAGGTTTTAGTATAAGTTATTATTTCAGATAATTTTGGAAAAATGTGTATTTATTGGGTACATTGAACACACGTAAGTTATTTTTATAAATTTTAAATCTTTCGCTTATAGAAACCAGGCATTAATAATAACCTATATGTTTTCTAACAATGACAGCAGTCAAAAAGTTCTCCTGCGTTTCCATATATATATTTTATACATATTTTCTAAAATGCACGAACGACATCGGGGGACTACACACTTTATATGCAAATTCAAAAAGTTGACAGTATATACGTGATATATTTTCAAAAATATATACGCGTAGAAATAAATCACTGAAATATATCCGCTCTTCGTATATTTTGACATCATATTCTTACAGTTACGACAGTGATTTACAAATCAAAAAAGAAGAAAACACATGTCACCAACTTTAAAATATAGAAGGAATTTATATTTGTTTAAACCTTTGCTTCTGGGTGTGTGCTTTGCTTATGTTTCTTTTGTTTCAGAAATTTCCAGTTTTTTGTTAACATATTTTTGTTTGTTTTGAGTAAAAGAATATTGTTTACTTGTAAATAAAATTATTATAAATAGAATTGGACTCGATTTATCGTTTTAATATAGATTTTTATAAATATCGCTGCAAATAATAACAGATTTTAAGAGAAAGGATATATAGTATAAAAATGTAAATACATATGCTGTATATTTTCTCAATGTAGCCTATCCACCTATAAGCGAATGGTGTTTTTCAACAAAAAATTACCTAAAAATTGGATATCCGTACATGAGCCGAATTGAATATATATATGCATGTATGCAATATAATTCCTTTTAACTTCTCTAAACAACATTTTAACTTGTAATGGTCCTGGCCTTCAGGATTCAAGCGTAAATAATTAACTAGATTACCCAAACAGATTAATTGTAACCGTATCTCTTGAAAATTATCAGCTTGCGTTTTTAAAGTACGATTATACCAAAATCTATCAAATGTTACGTTTCCACCAATCATAGTCTCCATCCACGTAAATCACGCGGATTCAAAGACTTCCTGTTGCCGCTTCATATATATCTCTGGAAAATCCTTCTCTTTTGTCCTCAATATGTGTTAAGAGAGGCAGCCCATTTTTGTCTCCTGCCTGCTTGCTGTGATGTCGGGACGCTAAATATAATCCACTGTTATATACACTGCTGGCCACCGTAAATGCATAACCAAGAAAGACAAGAGATAGCACAACAAAATTTATTTTGTAGATAACATGTTGACCAAGTATCAAATGATTAAATTTATTGACTTCTGTGAAGTGTGGTTCCTGCCAGAATCAGTAGCCAGAGTAGCCGCCATTTTTGGAGATCACCGCTGCCACACGCCTCGGCATTGATTCAAAGAGACTTTGGATGTGTTCTTGGGGTACCGCAGACCAAGCAGCTTCCACGCGTTGCCAAAGTTGGTCTGGTGTGGCAGCTGGAGGAGTAATCTGGGACAGTCGTTGAGCAACCATGGACCAACCATCCAACGGTCACATATCCGCATTACAGTTATTTGGTTTCGTCCAACATGCGACTAATCCACAATCTCGGTAGGCCACTATCCTTCCTCTGTCGTGCTCAGATACTTGATCAAAAGCTGATCGCTGTTTTCTACGAGACATAACTGATCGTTTTTTGAAAAAAACCCAAGAAAAACTCAATTGCCGAACTTGAAATCGTCGAAATCTCCAAGCCTTAAATAGCGCTTTGAGTTGGCGCCACAAGCGTGCGTGATGTGTGTCTGTGCTGAAATTCTAATCATTTGCATACCTCATCTCCGCTAATGCATGTTGTGAATTTCATGTTATTTCCGTGCTTCCTTCAGGGTGTTGCATTTACGGGACCATCAGTGTATATATAAAGAGAGAGAGAGGGTATAATAAATTGAAATAAAATAATAAGACAAAATTGTACTACCTACAAAGCTAAGAGATAGAAACCGGATTCTAAGAAGCATAACTAGAAAATAAATGGTGGAAATGAATATTGTACCAGATTTGGATAAAAATATGCATAACAAGAAACATAGGTAGAACTTTTAAAATGGAAGAAACCAAACGAATCCATGGACTAAAATGGGGATTTATTATGATTTCGATAGCTGTCGCTGAATTAGGACCAGCAAAATTAGTGTCAAGCAATGCTTTAGGGATCCACCTTCCCCGTACCGCAGAAATTTCGGCATAATAAAAAAAACAGAGCCATGTCGAAAAGTTAGGCCTAAATCAATCACACATGTATTTTGCACCAGACAATAAAATTAAATTAAAGTAGGAAAAGAAAGGTTTCTCTCAAAGAGATGAATGTAAAGAAAATAATTTTTTTAAGGAAAATCTAAGTCAAAATCTGCATGTAAAAATGTAAACCAAATGAGAAATAAAGACAAAACATCTTAGTCATATATATATATATATATATACTTGTGTGTGTGTTTGTGTGTATGAGTATGTCTGTGTGTGTGAGTATGTTTGTGTGTGTGATTGTCAAATAAAGAGGAGTATCCAAATTCCAAATGATGCCTCATACATTCAACAGATCAAAAACATATCACATAATCATGAAATAAAAGTACAGAAGAATTGCTACTCGCAAACGGTTACATGTATATATATCCTGTAAATATCAAACACGTCGCCAAGAGGGCTAAAATGTTGCTTTAGCGAGTAAAACGGTCAGAAAATTTTCCAATAAAATTGTTTAAATTCTAAGACTATCGCGTTTTTTCGATTCATTTGTTACCTTATACTGTATCTATGCCAATTTTTTAAATTACTGTATCAATGCCAATTTAATAAAATCGCATACTACACTACCTGATCTTCGAACTATGTTTCATGCTCTGAGGGCGAAACTAATAATAGGTAATCATACATCCTAATAAGTAAATGTAAATTTTGCAATCTATTTGGAGACTCAAATTCTGACTTTGGGATTTGTCATTTTTTTCTTTCCTCCATTTTAATAAAAGTTCCATTCTAAACACCCAAAAAGTTAAAAGATTCAAATCGCTTGCTTATGGTTAAAGGAAAATATTTTTGAATGTCGTTTTTCCTAAACTATGTTTCGCAAGATTAACAGTGATATATACAAATGTCACCCCCTTACTTCCCTTTAAAAAACTTTCAATATACGAGAAAAAAAATCTTTTAACATAAACTTTTTAAATTCAAATAGTTCATAATTTCTATAATTAATAAAAAATTATTAGATATTTTACATTATCTACTTGTTTATGCTCGATAAATGTTATTTTTATTTAACGAAGTTTATATAGTTTTTAAAGTATTTGTGAAATGTGTGAAGTAGAACTGAGGAAAATTGTTTCACGTATAGATAAACAAAATGGAATTACAAAGTCTGAATATTTGAAAAAATATTCAAGAATAATTAAAATATGATTAAAACAAACAGCAATAAACTAAAACAAATTACATCACGTGACTCTTGAGTAAAAATACACTCATGATATAAAATATTTTTATCACATTTTAGAGAATAGCATTAAATCAATAAAATTTTCTAAGATTCTATTTTAACCAGCAGATTTCTGCTGATTTTACCTACTTTTGAGAAAAGTTGTGCAATATGAAGGCGTTGTCCCAGTATCTCAAGAAAATTGTTCGAACCCATTATTTTTAGTTTTAATCTTCTTTTACGATATATTTAGTTTTGACCTTTTGAAAGCGTTCGAGTGTGGTTGCTTCGTATCTTTATAGAAAGTAGCAAATCAAACATAATCTTATGCTTTATATTATAGAGATTTTTTAAAGGGAAGAAGTATAAATTTAATGCATAAATGAAAAATAATTTATTTAATAATTGAATCTAGGCTTTAAGCGTATTAATCTTCCATCGATATAATTCTTTTTATTAATTCAAACTCCGAAATATGTTGTTTTAAAAGAAATTCGTACGACGTGTTAGGAATCATTTTAAATCAGCAAATGACTTTGATGTCCAAAAAAAAGAATTGTTTTAATGTTTGAATTTGCAATGAAATGTAGTGAATTATTTATATTAAGTTCTAAGACGAGTATACATAAACTTCGTATAAAATAGTAACATGAGAAAAAATAGTCAAAAGTCTATCGTTTTGCAAAATAAGTTATTCCTTTTTTTGTATTTTTTTAAATGGGGAAATCTTGGTAAATTATACATATTATTAATAAATGTATTATATTTAAAGAATTAGGTTTGTTGTAAAAACCTCTCTTAGAACATCTTTTGAAACATCCTCTAAACAACCTTTAAATGTTTCTTTTTACTGTTTTAAATAAAAAATATTTATGTATTACAAACTTACAACAAGCAAGTAAAAATAGATTTGTTTTCAGCATAAAAAACTCCTATTCAGATTATGATGATGTTGTGTCCGTGACAGTACCAAATAAAAGAGTACCATGGGTCCAGTAACTCTGTTCTGGAATCTCTTCACTATTATCCCCATAAAGGTTTGTTGACGAAAACAGGACCCTATTTCTTGTAGAGCAGTAAGAACAACTGTGCGGTCAAAAATATGAGCAGGTGTTAGCTCTGTATCTGAACAATTATCACAATTCCTATAGGTTCTTTTACCATTATTACCAATCTTCATTCCTCTGTAATGACCTGTTCTTAGCCTAGCAATGCTCTTTAAGGCTGTCTACACTTGTATTACAGAGTTGATGCTTTACCGGAATTGACTTCTCTCTCAATTTGAAATTTGCGACAGCATTTGCGTCTAGTATGTAACATTGACAAAGTTATCATGAATGAGGTTCTAACCTCTTTCGCCAGTTTATGCGCATTTTCATTGCCTGTATTGTCAACATTTGGAAGCAACCATAGGAGAAAACAGACTTTATTTGAATCATGTAATCTAAATAGACGTGAGCTAATCTCTTCAGTAATCCATGAATCTTTATTTAGAATTGCTTGGAGGCTGCTTTTAGGTCACAAAAAATGGGGAGGCATTTAATTTGTTCCAGAATAGGAAAAATCTCATATAGATCAAGAGCCTCAATTATCGTCAGTTCACAATTGAAGCAAGAGGCAACAACATCACTAGTTGGTAAGTTGCATCATTTGGAGTGGTTTAGTTTTTTATTAATAAGATAAACTTTTTGATGTTGTTTTGTAACTAATCCTCCAGAGACGAAATCAGACAAGACCCATTAGATCATTGATTTTTGAAAATTCCAACTCAAGAAGGATATCTGTAAAGTTATATTTTCTAGAAAAATTAATGCAACTCAAGATATGCTCGGGAGAAGTGTGGTGTTCCTGACACTTGGCACAGACGGAGAAAATCTGCCTGTTCTCTGAGAAAGAGAGAAACTTGAGGTGACTACTGGCAAGACGTGAGAGTGTCGTCTGATAAACTTTGTCACACTCGAGTGCTAGAGCAAAATAGGGTCTATTACCACATAATAATGATGAAAGGGATGCAAGCACCCCCCTCTCCAATGATTTTTACTAATAGTATAATTCCAGAATTAGTTAATGAAATTGATTAGTTAACCATAGTTTAAAGCATGGAAACTTATTAAAACTTAATTTGAGATAATAATTATTAAAAACATCTTAATTTTTGAAAATGAATCCAAAATACGCTATCTAAAGTAAAACGTAAGCAAATATTGCAGAGAAAAAAATTGTTATTTTATTGTAACCAAAAATGAAAATTGATTTGTAACCAATGCACAAGGGAAATAAATGCTATTTGTACTTAAATGTGTTTCTGAATATAATTATTGTCGCTAATATTTCCCAACTACGCTTGAAACTTGATTTCTGTTATTTAGATAAACCTACAACAATTTAAACATCTTTCTAAAAATTTGTAATATTTGAGATAAAGATTATTTTCAATTCATCATCATTAATGCTTCATTTATGTATAGAATTTTAAATGAACAAGTCACACACAAACAGAAAATAATTGAAAATATTTAAGTAAGTTGTTCCATATACACAAAAATATATACCAAGCTGCAATGAAAACGAATTATTGTCGGACTACAATTGTTAAGCCATATGTGATTGGACATATCTAAAAGCAATACAGAAAACATTTAGAGAATAGTTTTAAATTTATTTCGAAACGTGTATGTGAAACTTGTCAGACATTTTCAAATAAATTACGTAAAACCTTTAAATAAAAATTGACGTTCTTGGCTTTAGAAAATTTTGAACAACGAAAATATTCTTTTTTTTTTCTTGATTGGACTATATGCTTTATTTAGTTAAAAATAAATAAATACGTCACCAAAATTTCCTTTTTTATCTGCATTGTTTTTCTAATTGTTCTGTCGCAGTTTGCAAGTACCTCCTCCTACATTCTAAAATGAGTTCTTTAAATTGATCCCAAACTTTTAAACTGATCTCACACTCTCTAATCTTTAAATTGGTTCATTCATTATTTTTCCTTTTTTCATAAAGATTGTGTAATATGCACCTTGTGCATGATACTTACAATTGATTTTCAGTAGTAAAAATTTGCACATTGATGATTGTAATACACTTTCTGATATAAATATATTACAAACAGTCGTTTCTTTATGCATTATAAAACAGTAAAATATAAAAATAAATTATAATTTAAAAAAAACAACTAAAAAACACCCTTTTATAGTTAATCGAACTATGTTATAACTTAATCTTTTAGTTGCCAAATCTAAAAAGGGAATCTGAAATTAGTCACCAAATGCGGAATGGGATTTGAAAATGGGAAATGTTCATTCTGTTGATCCTGATCAGGATAATGGAACAAAAGTATTGCATTATTGTATTTTTATCGGTCCTGGACAAGTGAGAAAAATTTCAAATTAATCCGATCTTTTAAAGTGGGTAAGAATTTAATTCAAAGATTCCTTCATATAAGCTTATAAAAGGTTGTTAAAAACAAAAATATTCAATGGATAATACGTTTATTCTATACGTTTACTAATGAAACATAGCGTTGTTGTTATTTCTATTGCCATCCGATTGAAAGTGTAGGATCGAGGTCCACGAAAATCATCGCAGATGTACTTTCAGATTGACGAATATTTAGAGTTCCTCAACGCTATGTAGGCACTATACATTTACTGACATCCGTGCCTTCTCCAGGATTCGAACCCAGGCCCTACGGCACGAGGATAAAATACAGTAGAAGGACTTAAGGTACCCAAACACGTTCGGAGTACTTTGTTTAAAAATAGCATACTAAAACATTATAAATGCTTTTTTAGGAATAAATACGAATATATACTAATATTTAACTAACAATATTTTTTTAAAAACATATTCAAATTTTACAAAAATCACTATCATAAGAGAAATATTTTAGCAATATTTTTGAAGAACTTAGAAACAGTTAGAGAAAAAAGTAATAAACTTCGATCATAAAAGTATTACTAAAACAAATTAGAAGCATTTATCTGAAGAATTTAATAAAATTT
Source organism: Trichonephila clavata (assembly GCA_019973975.1). Lineage (NCBI taxonomy): Eukaryota > Metazoa > Arthropoda > Arachnida > Araneae > Nephilidae > Trichonephila > Trichonephila clavata. Next base: position 1,876 of record BMAO01003053.1, on the reverse strand, counting down.
TAATGACATTTTCTATGAGACCATCATTTAAATAACAGTCATTACTCAAAAAATATTCATACAATAAGAAATATTTTAGTACATTGCCTAGAAATAATGTAAAAATATGGCTTAAAAAGTTTCATAAAAATAGGTTTGTAATATTTTGAGCTATCAGACTCGAAATGACAAATTTTAAACACTTTAAATGTCCACTTCTGGTAGATTAAAGTCTCCCTTCCAGTTTTTCTAATTTTATATAATTGATTGTAACTTGACCTCTAGATAACGTAGAAACAAAATAAAGTATGATTTGTAGAGCCAAAAGATAGCTCTATTCAACAAATAAAAACCAAAACTATGTTTTGACCGAATTTGTGGTCATGTCAACATGTTCGGGTACCTTAAAGTGTTGATTAAAGAATTCTAAGGCTAGTGCATATATACAGGGTGTCCAGCCTTAATGTGACCCAATAGCTAATTCCCGAACCGTTCGGTTTAGTTATGCACTTCCAATTTGAAGAATGTTTTTACGTGCTTTTCGAACCAAAAAACACATTTAGAAAAAAATTACAAAAATTAATTCTTATACGGTCCCCAGGTCCTATCACTTATATTTAGAAAAAGATGCAGTACACAAAAACAAAGTAAACACAAAAAGTTGTTTTATTTTATTACGATACAAACTTGCCGAGTTATGGAACTTTGAAAATCGTACTTTATATGCATTTTCTAGGCTATTTTCAAGAAGCTAGTAAGGGGCCGTCTCCAAAGTGAAATTAGTTGGAACTCTGCTAGGAAACTTTCGCTCTTGCACGTCACTCTTATGTAAATCGTTTTTAAATTTAAAGGTATACCTTAATAATACAATAATTGAGTACTTATGAAATAAAATCTATTCTGTGTATGTGTAAAAGAAAACATTTTAATAGGAGTTCCAAAAAATAGTCTTATATGCTATGGCTTCAGTCTGATTTGCTGCGTTTTTGCTGATCATGACGAACGTTAAAAATCTGTTGTGCAGTCGCTTGCAATTGCATACAGTCGTATTCTAATATTACGAATTATAGTAGGAGAGAACGAGATGTATACAAATGAAGAAACTGCGAAATGGTACTGTTTTATGGGCAGTGTAATCGAAATAAGAGAGAGGCGGCAAGACTTTATGCCATTTAATTTCCCACTCGAAGACATCCATCTTATTGCACAATTGCCCGTGCTGTTCAGCGCTTGTATAAAACTGGGAGTTGCAATAGACGTATTCCCTGTCTCGTGCCTTCACCATTATTCAGGTTAATTTGGTCATTCTGATATAATAAAAAACCCCTGATTCATTTTTGGCGCATCATTCCACATTATGCTATAATTTGAACGGCAAATCTTGTATTATTTGCTGCTATTTGTTAAACAAGGAGTTTTAATCTTTTCAGTACAAGTTGTACTTCTTTAATTTAATTTTTATTGTTTGCCATACCGCAATACAAATTGTCAATCTATGATGTTTACTACAATGTTTTAAATTTTCTATGATTTTTTTTTGTCTCTTTCTGTAGATAGTGAATTACTGTGCTCTAAACTCGCTTAATATACGACCCCTTTTCTGAGCAACTCGGATGCTTCAAATTTATGTAGGCATAACTCGGCCAGTTTTTATCGTAATAAAATGAAAACTTTTGTGTTTACTTTTTTTTTGTGTGTTACTGCATCTTTTTCTAAATATAAGTGATAGGCCGGGGAACCGTATAAAAAATTAATTTTTATAATTTTTTTTAAATGGGTCTTTTGGTTCGAAAACACGTAAAAAACATTCCTTACCTTTTTTTAAAAAAAATTTTAAATTGGAAGTGCATATCTAAACCGAACGGTACGGAGATTAGTATTGGGTCACATTAAGGCT
>BMAO01003052.1:0-19517 GCA_019973975.1 Trichonephila clavata | reverse complement strand
GCTCAGAATGCTCAGCATTGTGTCAAATTTAAAGTCACAACCCTAATTTTTGCGATATAAAAATAAAACGGGCAAACACTAGGTTCGCATTAAATTTTTGGTTACTTTTTTATTTAACTATAAGAAAAATATTTAATTTATGTGTTGTCTATTTCTTATATAAATGAATATGTTAAAAAATAAATAATATATGTACAATTTTAATTTTTGTTAAAGAGCTAGTTATATTTTATGCTGTTTAATTTTATGTTAAGAAAAAAATGCAAAATTAATAAGTAATAAAACAGTCAATCTATATTATTGACCTCTATTCTCCAACTCTACATGATTTACCGCAAGAATCGAATGGTTTCAAAAATGTCTTACTGTATGGCACGCTGAATCATATCGGTGGATTGGTATGACACGTCACAGCTAAGAGTTTGCCGACCTCTGGGTTAGCCTAATAAAACAAAATATTTGTTAGGATTTTATAATAAATTCATTCATGGTAAATATTCATGCATAAATGATATCTAAAATAAATAAGTTATATTAATTGTATACATAATATTATAAAGCTTATTGTAAGAACAATTTGAAGAGAATTTCATCACGTTATCAAAATATTCGCCATATGTTTATTGAAGAAATTAAAATAGATATATATAGACCATTTTACACAAAATGATTAGGAAATTCTTTCCTCATAAAAGCCTTATTTTGTAAAAATATGTTTAGAATGTATATGAGAAAAAAATTTTGTAAATAATATCAATTATTTCATTCAAAAAGTTTCGAATATAAAACAATTTTTTATATTCCCTTTCCTCTAATTGAAATGCCGTATTTAATTAAAAAGAATTAAAACTTTGCGCTTATTTTGGTTATCCTTGTTTGTTGAAGATGAGTATGCAAAAATTCTTTGCTTAAAAGAATACTTTGTCGGATTCAGACACTTCTGTATATAAATTATTTTTTTGCTTGTATCCCTGTACTTAAGACTTCCTACCACTATTGATTGAGTATTGACTTACGTTTGTAAGCCTTGCGTTATACTTGTTGGCACACAAGGAGTCTACCTAGAGTCTCAAAAAAAAATGTAAAATTGCAAGTCCTAAAAAATTGAAAAATGTAAGAACATTTAAATTATTCTTATTTCTACAGGGTGATAAGGATAGGTTGAAAATCAATCTTTTTCTTATTGAAATGTCTATGCAAGCTGAAAAGAATGTCATTCTTTAAATGAAAAAAATCTTGCTGCTTTTCCTTAAATACTAACAATAACACAGCAATTTTTTCATCGTGATTCACACACCTCATTGACGTTGATGTCTTCCTAATAACATCAACTATCTTTACTCCGGGAATAATTTAGATAGAAATTCCCTCTGACTGGTTCCATTAGAAACAAAATCAACACATTCCATCAAAAGCTTCTGTGTTATCTCCCTGTCTTTCAACAACTGGCTTACGCAAGGGGCCTTCAGAGCTGTGGCATTTTAGTTGAACACTATATATGGACAGTGATTTCATTACCTGGGAGAGTCTATCAAGTTAATTGTAATAAAGGACTACCTTTAAGACTTCATTTCCAATTAGTGAGAGGACATATTTTCTTCCATTAGCTCTTGGAACTTAATTAATTTGTTGTCCCTTGTCATATAAAATAATGATCATATATTTCTCCAATTGGGATTCAGCTTTGGTTCTATGTTCCTTAATCTTAACTGCAGCAATGCGGTAGGAATTCAATTTAACGAGACTCATTCCTAAAAGCTAATTCTAAGTCAGTTAGTTTAAAGCTGATCTAATTGAAATTAATATTATAAAGAGTTTGTGGTAGCAAATTTTGATGAATGTGTTTGAGTAAATTAAATCTTATTAAATTTGAAATGATCAGCCCCATATTACTAATAGACTCTAATAACATAACGTTCATAATTGTAAAATTATTTAAGCAATATAAAAGACAATGTGGTAAAATGAATGAATAGGAATTATTATTTTTAATATTGTTACCAATTTTGTGTCAAACAGTGTAAATATTTTGTATTTGGATGTGTAATGGATTTATATTATTCTATGTTACATTTATTTTAAATTAAAATTGTAATATATTCGCAAACAACGACGTCTTTTTATGTTATAATGGCTATTTAATGGGAACTTAACGAAAGAGCCAAGATGGCATCATTTTTGGCGACTAATTTGGCGGCGACTTGGCGGCCATGTTGGCCACTATTTTTGGCAAGTTCGGGACTTTCTGGATTCTTCTGGAAATTTGTGGAGAAATCTACTAATTTCAAGACCTATGACGCAAGCGGACCTTTCTCGAAAGTTCCGCTAGGCCTATGAATAGAAATGCTCACCAAAAATCAGTCAATCTTGTTTCAACCAGTGATTAGTGAGACTGGTTTTTACTAGTGATTAGTTAGTCTTGTTTCAACCAGAGATTAGTGAGTATTGTTTTGACTAGCGATTATTAAACTTGCCTTGACTGTGATTACAGATTAACTCGGCTGTTCTTGTGAGTAATCTTTTACATACGTGTATTTTAAGCATTGGTACTTGTGCCTGAGTGCGATTGAAGGTGCGAAGCTTTCTGAGATTTATTCTGCGAAAATTGTTGCTGCATTCTGTATTTCAAGGATTGTTTTTGCTATAATAAATCCTCCTCGCTCTTAAACAACTGTCTTGTTCTTTGTGACTGATTTGCATAAAATCCTCGAACCCCGATCAACGTAACAATATATAAAAGCTTTTTTTTATTTTTCAGTTATCTGAATGATATATTTTTTTAAAGTAGAACATATTTCAAATTAGTTGTAATACAAATCATTTTCCAAGTGATAATCCTGTTTATTAGGTCTTTATTATTTTTTTTTAATTCTAAGTTCTATTTTTTTTTTTAAAAAAACATATGTATACATATATATTCTATTGCAAATTTTCTTTGTTGAAAGATGAGTAATGAATATATTTTTTGCTAGTTAAAACATTTATCACTGGATTTTATATGATTTATTGATATTATAAACAATTTAGGGCCAAAGAAAATGATATTGTCCTTTATGTTTTAAGCACAAAAAAATTAAATTGGAAAGAAATATTTTTTTAGATGTGTATATTTCCTTTTTAAGGAAGAAAGACTGATTATTTCTAAAGGAACGAGAAAACTCTTTAAGACAAAAGCTCATCAACATGTGTGTAAATTATTAAATATTCACTGCGTATTTTTTAAAACATTTATTTAGTTTCAGTGCATAGTTTTTTTTTCTGGAGTAGAATGAATTTGGCGGACTAAAATATAGTTAATATTTAGTACACCAATTTAGTAAAATATAGTTAATATTTACTTTATATAGTTATAGTAATTATTATATTAAATATAGTTAAAACATATTTTGCCAATGAAAAATTCTTAAGCAACGATTTGTGCTTAAAACAATAAAGTAATGGATAAAAAAAAATTAGTGTGTGTGCTTATGTTACCACACGATACAAACGAAAACTTCTGATTTATTCTGGGCAAGAGAATCAAATTGTTCGGATGAACTATGTTTTTTTTTTCTCGTCATTTTCGAATGCGAGCATTAAGTAGTTCGCTTTTTTGTCTGTATTCATCGATGGATTTGTTTATTTCATTCATTTTTTTTTTGTAAAGGGGAATGTTTAAATAATGATGCATTTTTACATATTAATACATGAGTAAAGTTGAATTATTTAAAACTGCTTATATGCAAATTACTTACGTAGATTATATTTATATAATACTTCCGTTCTATCGCAACAATACCAAAGTTCAAGATAACTCTCCAAGTTGGCAATCCTGATTTCCTTTGTGCCGTACATGCTGAATCGGCAACCATGTACTTCCTTTCATATAATGTAGCCAATACCGTTGCGATAATACGTAACTACCGTTTGTATAACTTATATACCGCCGTATAATATGTAAGGTTCGGAATACTTATGTCCTGAGAGTCATTTACAGTTCGTATTTTTTCACAATTAATGCTTTTATTTTGTCGTAATCTCTTTATGTCATTGTTAATATAAACAACAATATTAGTAAATTTCTCACCAATTAACTTCCTTGAATTTCAAATTTTATTTCTTTTAGCACAGTTTTTCGCTTAAATGCTCTTTCTGCTGAATTAAAAAAGATACCCCATGTTTTTTTCTTCTTATCTTCGATCTCCTATTTAAGAATAATATTTATTAATTGTTTTTCTTTGCATTCTTCTTCTCTCGTTTACTCGATGGAGTTGAGTGGAAGTGCGTTGCATGCCAGTTATATTTAAATAATGAAAATAAAACTTCGCAAGAAAAAGAATGAAATTTTTACTTAAAAAAAGGCCTATAAAGCTTTTGATTCAAAATTAATTAAGCTTCACCGACCAGATCACGATTGCCAACTGGAGCCTAGTAAATCCGAATGAACTTAACGCACCTGATCCTGACACTTAATTCGGATTCCTTCTTCAGAAAAATGCGCCTAAAAAAGTTTTCACGTCAAAAATTACAAAAAATCGAATCTGTATCACAGATTGAATAAATGCAGTTCAACAACTTTCTTAATAATAAGAAATTGCGTTAAAAATTTTCCTGAAATTAAGTACTATAACAAAGATTGTAATATTTTTTTTTAAAAACTTACAGTGAATAAAATATACTATTTGAAATAAAATATATATATATATTCTTAGTGAAAGAAATTTTTGAAAACAATATTTTGTAATCGTAATAAAACACTTTGTGGTGTTACTTAAAGTGTTTCTTAAGAGCTTCAATACTAAAAAAATTATTTATAAAATACAATTTTCCCATAATAGTTCAATATATCTGCTAGTCTAAGTCGTTAAATATAGTCTTTATAAGTCTTAATTTAATTATAAATCAATATAGAATTTAATGATGCTTTGTTTATAGATATTGCCAGCTATTCTTTTTTTAAAAAAATAATATCACTACAACAAGAACAGTAACTCAAAATGAGTAACATCTGTTTTTAAATGTGATTGTTAAAGTCACACGTAAAGTAAAAGAACAATAAGTAAATAAGTAACATTAAAGTTTTGAAGGGCTTCTATTGTTAGAAATTTTCAAACGTTCTTAATTACCTATTAATAAATTTAAAAAATTGAAGTCTTTTTGTTGAGCACTCAGAACGAAATACTATTTTACACTATTTAAATGTATATTTTTTGAAAAAATACTGAACAAATACAAGTAAGATGGGAAAAAATATATATATATTACATTTGAACCAAGTAAAGATTTATAATTGTAGCAATACCGATAATTTGTTTAGAGAAATGTGGATAGTACAGTGTTTTAAAATTTTCTTATATTAAGTTACAATTAAATTAGAATTTAATAAAATAAAAAAATTGTAACAATAATATTAAACTTAAAATGATGTTTGTATTATAACAGGGAATTTACAAAATATTCACTTTTAAATCTTAACGTATAGTTTTTTTTTAAACTCAAAACACGCGTTCTGTATGCACAGTATCTTTGCATTATTTTAGTTTTCAAACTTTTAGGAAAATTTTTCTTATCTTTATTTTTATACAATCTTTTCAAAGTATATACATAGAAAAGAAGTCAGAAAAGTCCATGTCTTCCAATGCAAAAACTAACTATCCCGAGTGAGCTGTAAAAGTAGGAACATGATACGGTAAAGAAAGGTGAGAAAAAGGGTAACTATCCCTGTTACTAAGATGAAGTTGGAAAAGATGGATATTTGCTCAAGAGAGTCATCATTCTTTGATCTAAAAGATGTAAATCACCTATCCTTTCCACTTTGAATGCTTGTTTATTTCATGGGAACGATTTCCGTGAACGCATCTTTTTACTGTTTGCTCACTAACCATTCTAAACATCTTATTCTTTCGTTGATGTTTCGAAAAAACATCTGTGTTGAATTTTGTTTTATAAAAGTTATCAGGATCATCATGAACTATTTTAAGTTATCAACTGCTTTTTTCTAAATCAGGGATTATAGAAGTGGGGATAAATGAGCCACATTTTGTTCCTTAATTTTATTCGAGTCTTCAATGTCTAAAATACAGAATTATCAGGAATGAATGATCCGATAACAATATTTAATAATTCCCAGAATAATAAACAGAAAATGATAACTAATATGTCACTGTAAGGATACAATATGAAATTTTGAGTTTGCACCATTGTTTTTTGTCCAATAGGGGACAGCAATGTTGTAATCAAGTTGTTTTTGAAATTGTGAATGGAAGTAGAAATGGCGTCGCAGCGGTAGAAGATGTCTTGAGTGTTCTCGTTTGCAAAAAGTCTGTCAGTAATCACACTTCAGCGTGAATTTCGGAGAAAAGTACCATAGAAATGCACCGTCATTTAAGAGTATAAGAAAATGGTGTAAACATTTAAAGGAAATAGGATGCCTGTGTTAAGGCAAAAGTCTAGGGTGATCAGGTTGTGCGCCAGATAATGTTGGAAGAGTGCGAGAGACTTTTATACGCAATCCAAAGAAATCTACGAATTTGTGCTAGTCGTGAACTTGTGTTGCCGCAGTCTCCCATATAGACTGTGTTCAGAAAAACAATTGCATTTTAAGTCGTTCAAATTTAAAATCGTGCAATCATTGAACCATAGTAACGAGTTGAAACGTGTAAATTACTGCCTTTACATTGATGAAGCTATGCAAAACGATCATTTTTTTCAATCAACTAGTATTTACTTTACATCAAAAAAAACTTTACGTACGAAAAAGATTTCATATTTTATCTTTACAATGACATCTTAATTATTATATTCTGTTTGTTCATATAAGAATTATTAAATTTTGTTATCGGGTCATTCATTTCTGATAACCATGTATTATGCAGCTAATGTTTACATTGTTTATCAAAATTGTTTAATTTTGCTGCATGTACATTGTAGTGATTAGCCATAAGAGACCAGTTGATTCCCTCGGGGAGGAAAGAGCCAATCAGTACTGCCTCTGATTCTAAAGAGTAGAAAAAGCTTTGAAACCAAGAATGAGAGAAAGTAGAAGAACTATTTTATAGGTAAAAATAGTATGAGATAGAGAAAGCAACGAATGTGGAACATGGTAATGTCGAAGAGGTAAAATAAATTTTAAATATATTTATTTTTAGACAGACTTCAGTTACCAGTACGTTATAATATCAAAGATCATCAAATAATATAACGGAATATACAACTATAAAACGCAAGAAAATAAAAGTAATTGTACCTAGAGAGAAAGATGAGTAAATATCACTAATCAAAAATATACCTTAGAGACAGAAAAGCTGCTATAGTCTAGTAGTTATGGTAACGAACTTGTAGATGGACTGCTTCGGTGGAATCTTGGAATCTCCATGTAGAGGGGCTGATAAACGTTAAACCAACCGATGCTCTTGTTCGCGTAAAGCAGTGCTTCCCAGTCTTTTGACATATGTGTATCCTTCTATTATTTTCGTAACGTTCCGTCCCCCCCCAAAAAAAAGGATATATTTTAATAACAATTAAAATACATTTATTTTTTATGAAATACAGAAAATAATAAGAAAAGAGAAATAAAATTATTCATTATAAAATACAAATAAAAGTCTTTTAAAGTAACATTTATTTGGATTAATGAGGAGAATATAACTGTTTGTGCTGAGATGACAAATGGTCATAATTTGGTTCTTTGGTTGTTAATTTTAATCTGAAATGTGTGGTTCCACGTCCAATAGTTTTTTCCTTTTTCTCGACTTAATGTAAACAAATGATAAAAAAAAAACTTCACATAAATATGAAGTTGGAAAAGGTAAGATGTATTTCATAACTATTTCTATTAAAACCAGATAAAAGTGCTGCATTTGTAACCTTGCGTAGCCTCTCGCTACCTCTAAGATTATCAATTCCCCTTCGGGTATTACCTGAATCTGAACGTGTTGAATGCATAATAAATTCACTACTTATTTTAATAAATCAATCTTATTTATTGATCTTTCTTAATTAAGAGATTACACAAATACTATTCAATTTTAAGAACAATAAAACACAGTGGAGAATGAGAAGGATTCAATAATCATGAACGACGGAATCCTATCTGAATCTACGAAGGGTCGACGCGTACAATTATAGCTACACACTTATACTTAATTGGAACAAATAAAACTAACCTGATTTCTTATGTTATGGCAGGTTCGTCTAGCTGCTTCCTTAATATCTTGATTGGAACAACTTGAATTAGGATTCCTTTAATAGGCGACTTCTTTCTCAGCTATTCTCGCAGTTCTTTTATGAACTAATTTTATCCACAACGGTATGATAGACTCTACTCACAACATCTACGTTTACACTTAAAAAACACTTTCTCATTTCATTTCATTCTCCTTTCTAACTCGCTAAACCTGAACTTATATAAAATATCTCATTTGCATAAATCACGCTTTGGCTCCCGGTGTAGATTGGTTGAAATAAATAAAACATTTAAAGAATATATGAGAAGGTTAGTGAAACGCGTAAGAACCCGTCACAACCTGATCGTTGTTAAAGTACACTTCTTATATTTATTTTCCAAGAATTCATCTGAGAAGCCAATTCGAACTATTGCTTTTCTTCCACACTCGACAAATCTTCTGGCATTGGATTTGCTAAAGCCCATAACAAAAATTACCTATAAGAAAAATTGCACAAAAGCTAAAAATACACAGATGCCTGGAGAAGCAACTAACTATTAACGAATTAAGTTGTCTGTGTAATGAAGTATGGTACTCGCGTATATTTCCGCCGTGTCACACCGAACCCGATCTCACGCCTCAAAAGACTGTCTTAACTTGACTCCTGAGATTGTAGAATTAGGCACAGCTAAGCACAGTGCAATTGCAATTGGTTAATCCACGTACCTCCTAATAATCCTCTCGGGGAAATTATTTCTTTAAATATTATTCAATTGAAAACATTCTCCCGAAGAAGAAGACGTGGTGTATGTAAATTTTGTAGTGTATTTAAACATTAACTTTCGTCTTAGAATAAAGAGAGAGGTTCACAGTAAAGGATAGCAGTAAAGATTAACGCAATAAAAAGCTAGACGAAATTGTTCAGTATATTATCTGCTTAATATTTAAGATTGGCGATTTGTCAATTAGATAATAAATTGGATTAGTGTTGGCTTGAAGTAGATCGACTTAGACTTATCTTAGATTATTGGAATGTATACGGCTAAGACATTCCTAAAGTAAATTATTAAATTTTTAATGAAATTTATTTATATCGCCTTCCTTGCTCTTGCTCCCATAATTGGTTTAAGGTGCTTTCCTAATCATGGGTTGTTCAAGTTGGTTAGATTGTTGAGATTTGTAAATAAATTGTGTTTATTTTGACTGTGGTTAATCTTCCTTCTAATTCTCGTACACTGATGGTTGGGACAGACCAACCATCACACAGTGCAGTGCATATCACCACCAAACTTCACTGAATGCTTACCCAACCCCACCAAACTCTTCCTACATTCCTGGAGGTACACGTACCGCACTTTGGGAAACACTGGCGTAAAAAGAAAGCTTGAAGAAATAGAGTGAGTGGCAATTCAGAAGTTCTCTTGTCCATGGTTCAAAATTACGAAATCCTTCATCAGTGGCCCTATTTAAGCACTGTAATGCAATATTAATAAACAAATCATCAATAAATCTAACGCTAATTAGCTGGATTTAAATATATAAGCTAAACAGTAAACATAAAAAGAAAAATAAGAATTGTCAAAACTTAAGTAGCATAATATTGTTAATTTCAGAGGAAGTACTTAAAGTAGAAAGTCATTTTTAAAGACAAAGTTTCTTATGGCTCTCATCTACAAATTAAAATCTGGCGCATCTTTCGTGAACTACATAGCAATTATTTTTTCAAAGAAACTGTCCTCAGAAATCAATGTACAGCAAGAGTTTGAGGATTTTCTTTTTATACAACTGAGATTGTGTGTACTACATATGGTTTTGTTAATTTCCACTTTTTCATAGCTGGAAAATCAAAAGAGTATTAAATATTTCATGTTTTAGGAATGGTATTCATATATTGATGGACTAAATCCATTTTTTTTTTTTACTTTCCTGAAATGAAACCAGTACCCAATGCCTTTCAATTATTAGATGTTTTAGCAAGATTTTTTTTTAAATATGCTTTTCAATAGTCTGTGCACTGTAATTCTCATTTTTATTTGAATTTATGATTTTCATTTAATTAGCTATTATCATGAGTTGTATGAATACTTTTGGTTATTATTTCAGATTCCTCAGAATATTTATAATTTTGGTCAATTAATTTTTGTTCGTATAAAGCAAATTCCGTATTCAAACTTCAATATTTGTTAAAATTTTTAATAATTTCTGGTTAATTCACTTCGAAAAATAAGACCAAAACGAAAAGATTCAAATAATTTTATTTACAGATGTGTGTGTCAATGCGGTACATCGTCAGAAAGACATCAAAATATCATAAACATGAGTCATATAGAAGAATATCGATAAAAAAAACAGAAAAAACTGTATTTTACAGACTAAAACATTTTTGACTCATATATGATTCTAAAATGGATTTAAAAATTTATATGATAAGAATTTTTTAAAGATTTTTTATAAATCTTATACAAGAGTTCTGATAATTTTTGTTTTCATATTATTAAGTATTTAAGCTGATGAAATCTTTCTTTGCTCATCCGATTTGCGCTCGGATAGAAATTTCTCCAAAAGATTGTAAATGACTCCTGGAACTATTACTATTTTTTCTTAAATAGTAAGCTCTTTCCTGAAGGGAAGGTCAAGATACATATATCTCCGATATTTGTCCACACATATTTCAGTATGCCTTTGATTCTGAATGAACATAAATGTTTACTCTATTAAATTTATTGGCAAAAATGCTCCAAAAAAAAAAGCAATTTTTTGTTGCATATAGCTGAGAATAATACTTAACAGAATACGAAAATGGAAGAATTTTATTTTAATTTTCAATTTTAAAGTTTACACATATTTTTTAAAAATTTTTAAATGTGAAACACAAAGAGACTTAATTGTTTACTTTTTATAACAGCACTCTGTATGCTATGAAGAGCATTTCAAATATCTTTAAAACATTTCTCCCATACTTACAGAAACGTTTCCTGATCGTAACTGTTTTTCAAACGAATGAGGTTTTTTTGTGTGTGTGCGTATATAGTATATGCATATACAATTCCTGATTCACAGTGCACTACTAAGTCTTGAATTACAATGGAAGGTTTAATATTAGACTTTTTGAATTATCATTCCATTTTCATTTCTTCTCAAGCAACAAATTTTTTATTGCCTGTTATTTATCCAAAATTTTTAAGAATCTAAATTCTTGCCATCAATGAAAAATTTCCGCCTTTACCGCAAAGAAAATACTGAATGAGTAGTATTTCAGTATCATAGACAAACAGCGTCTCTTACGAACACTAGCGCTAATAATCTCACTGTAAGAATTAAGAATAAGTGCAAAACAAAGTTAAAAAGAACAAATAGCAGTGCCAGTACAGTTGCTGTTAACTTTCGGTAGCCCGTACACTGTACGGGTAACCAGGTAAGGGTTAAATTGTAAATCGTAAATGCAGAAATTTGGAACATGCATACAAAATTATGATTCATTTTTCCATAATGTTGAAAAAATGGAATTGGTGAATGTGATTCACATATTTTTCAACTCAGTTTTGTTTTTCATTTGTATTTTCTGGTTTGTTTTTACGAAGGAAAAAAACTGGATATATATTACCGATAGAATTACGGACAGAAGATACGTATAACGCGAAGAATCAAACAGCAATTGTGATTTTTAGTTATGGAACATTTTAATTTCATTTATAAAATTAAAATATTTCTACATTTTATCTCATTTAGTTATACAGAATATGTGGGGTGTTTATTACGGTTGTAACCATCTTTTCGTAGCCCTTACATAGTACTGTTAAACCTGTTAAGGGATTAATGTGCCTTTAATTGTAAGCATTTGTTTAATTAAATTTATGAAATGAACATATACTCATAAATAATTTTATTCTCGCTTATAACGTTCCATAGTGACAGTAAATTGTGTCAGCAAGATGTATGCGACTTAATTTTAATTAGAAAATTTAAACCAAGCTGTCTACACATAATAATGCCCTCGTCTTAGTAAAAAGCCATTTTTCAATAGTTTAAATAATATGAAAAGGCAAAATGTAATTTTCATTTTGAAAGACATTTGTCAAAATATGATTAAGATACTTCTACAAATGCTATGAACAAATAAGAACTAAGCAAATATTTTACATGTTTTTTCTCTTAAAATTTTACAACACTTTCTAATTTAAAACGATATATAAAATGTACTATTAGAACTTGGAATTCATAAAATATAGAATTATTAATAAAGAGTATTTTTATGACCAAAATTTTAGATTCTATTTTTATATTTCTGAAAAGTCTTGAAATGTTTTTTAAATATTAGGAATTTATTTTTGTAAGTGATGAAATTTACTTTTTAAAAGAATGCAATAAAATTAAAGAGAATAATTGAGAAGAATGTCATAATATATTAAAACAGTTTAGATTATACATAAGTAAAATGCAATAATAAGTCAGCATTTGTTTCATATTAATCAAAACAATTTCTCTACTTCAAAGGTAAAATACAATAATTTATAATAACAACATTTCAAATATTACACAACTTTCAAAGTTTACGCATGAAAATATAAAAATAGAATAAGAACAATTTGTAAACAGAAGGCAATGTTCTCCAGCAAGATGAAAAAAATACTTTTTTTTTTTTTTTTTTCCAGAAAAAAATGTCACGACACATTTACTTTAATGAACACAGAAGTTTTGGACTCAACTTCTTAGTTTCACACTAAAAGGCAACTAATATTTCTCTCTTTCAAGATACAGTTATACCTCAGACTTTTTCTTTGTATAAGACATTTTCTGACTCAGGTTTTCTGTGCGAGATTGTGTCTCAAGCGTATATTGGAGCGCATTTTTCTCTGCAGCCTTTTCTTAGCATCTTTTCTGAAATGGCAAGATCTTAGAGAATAGAAAAAGAAACGAACAGAAGTCATAAAGTATTTTACTGAAGAAGTAGAAACAAGTTTTCTAGCGTGAGTTATAAAGATAGGAAAGATCGAAAGAAGAATAAAGTAAACGTCAACGCCAGTATGGGAAAGATTAAAACTGTAAAGTAATGTTTTATATTGAGTCTTTTTCTATAGCCAATTGGTGGAAGTCTTTTTAATTTGCGAGTAGTTTTTGAGAATAATTAAGTATTTCTTTAAAATTTTTATATGAAGCAGCTACTGTTTTTTTAAAATCGCTACTACTTGTGAAATTGTCCCTCAAAAGGACAATTATTAGAAGGAGCTCAGGTAAACCGTCACACGTGCTTTGTTTTTAATTTTTACTTCACAATTTTCAATGAAATATAATGCACATTTAAAACAAGTAATATAAAAAAAATTTTAAGTCAATTCCTACGTTGAATGGATGAACAGAAAGTATTTTATTAACGATGGAAAATTTGAAAAGATATATATATATATATAAATATATATATCTAATATATATAAAATTCTCGTGTCACAGTGTTTGTAACCAAACTCCTCCGAAACGACTGGACCAAATCCTATGGAATTTTGTGTGTATATTCAGTAGGTCTGAGAATAGGGCTTAAACTACTTTTCACTCCGATATTGCAATTAGTTGAGAAGATATTAATTAAAAACCTTAAAACCCCTGTCTGTTGTTTCGCTTGGCGTCGAAAATCGGTTTCGCGCCAGATGTGAAAATACTACTCTGTCAGAGAAAAAAGAAAACCCAGACCCAGAGAAAAATTATAGGAAGATAAATAAATCACTGTCATTTAGGGAAGTTGTAAATAATATATTTCTGTTGATCTTATTCCATGTGAAAGAGTTTTTTGGTATTTCGAAAAGCACAGATGATTGAAGGATTATATCGCCTAAATTTATTTTTTATGAATATGCTGAAACACATATAAAACATAATGAAAAACGTTTGACAGAGTTCATTTTTAGAACTAACATTCATATTTTTGAGGTACGAGTTGAACAAAATCAACAAAGACGATTAGAACAAAGACAAGCGCGTCGATTCCTATTTGACACACTCAGAGCAAATGACCAACAACGCCAACAAGTACATCGAGCATTTACATCCGATTCATTCCATCGTCTAGCATTCGAGTATGAGCCCAATGTTAAATATTACGCTCATTCGAATGTGACAAATGGTGCTATGGACAAGGAATGTCCGCATTGTGTAATGCGCTTAAATTTAAAAATGAGCCAGCCGGGATGTGTTGCGCGTCAGGAAAAATGCAAATACCGGAAATTGAAACACCACCTGAACCATTAAACGGTTTACTTATCGGTATGGATCCCGATTCTAACCTGTTCTTGAAGTCAATTTGAACATTCAATTCATGTTTCAAATGACATCGCTCGGAGCAATAGAAATAGTTACAAATAATGTTGCAAATGGTCAACAAATTAATTCAACATTTAAAGTCAAAGGCCAAGTTTATCACAAAGTGCGCTCATTGTGCCAATCCCAAACGAATCACATAATTTTTTACAAATTTAACATAATTCCTCTTTCAGTCATATACCACATCCCCACTCACTTACAATGAGTTTATTTTTATTTGACTACCAAAATTTCACTATATATATATATATATATATATATATATATATATATATTATATGGAGAAATTGAACTAAAATAGTAGGTATTGAAAAAAGAGCATTTGTGTGTCTGCATAATTGTAACAATGCACACTCGGTTTGGCTAGCTTGGCTGAAAAACCGGCTTTCGACGCCAACTTTTGTTATTATTTTAATAGTTACATTGTTACGACAATAGAGACAAATTTAAGTAGGCGGCGAAAACCAGTAATTAATTTATTTAATTAATGAATTAATATTTAAAAAAAACTGTATTAACATCAAGTGTCATCCACTATAAGTTTAAAAAAATATCTTAACTTGATTGGATGAATAGAAAGTATTTTATTAATGATTGAAAAAATTTGAACAAAATAAATATATAAATATAGAGAGAGAGTGGGCTAATAGAGAGTAGGAATTGAAAAATAGTGCATCATTTATAAATATTGTCTACGCAAAAACAATATTTTAAGTATCGGATTTCAAAAAAAATATTCTTGCATGGAAAAGACCGAATAAATTAGATTTATAGTTAAAATCATTTTAAGGAAGTTAGTCTGTGATATAAACTGTTTTAATACTAAACGACTCAGTTTAGTTTGTTTGATCCTATTCTTTTGATATTTCTCAAATATGCTAGATCCAAAAATATTCGAAAGAAAAATTCTATTCATTTCTTTTCTAAAACTAAGGTTCTTTTCTACTTCGCCGGAGCAAATTGCGCCAAGTTGGTGTTATTGGCGACAACATACATTATACAAATAAAAAATGTTATAAATATTAGTTCACAGTGGTTTTTCACATATTTTTGATATATTATGAAAAACATGTTACTGATACCAAAAGACCTCGGCTTGTTTTGCAAATGTGGTGGTAAACGGTTACCAGTGGGAACATTCCGTTTGGCGTAGGCTTTATCAATTTTGACTACTTCATCGCTTGCGGCGACAAAACGGAAAAATATCAAAAAAATTATAAATGTGTTTTTTAACTTTGCACTACAAAGCAATACTAAGGCTGTTGATGACACGGATTTCATAAACTTTAACTTCGGTCAGGTAATGGGAACGATACCAGAGCTGGTACCATTTCTCCAAATTACCACACCTCCCCAATATGAATTGTTTGAGTCACTGCAGATTTGACATGCATAAGCGCCTCTACATCGCACGTCCTCAATGGCACTAGTTCTTGACTAGTTCAAGTGCCATGAGTTCAAGCACTCCACGAGCTCCTGGCCTTGGCCGCCAAGCTATCAAGGCCACATTACATATTCCAGAGTCATATTTGATTCTGCACTTGTTTGGAAAACAATGGCTGAATAAATCAATTCCTTTCTTTTTTTCTTTAACAGGATATCAATTTCATTTTGCAATGGTGTACGACAGCGGTTCTTAAACCGTTGGTCGCAAACCCCTAGGGCATGGGTGGTGAACCTTTATAGATCAAAGTGCTATTTTTTATAAAGAAATATTTAATGAGATATAGACGTGCCATTAAATAATTTTGACTTGTGACTATTGGAAAAATAATATAAAACTAAATACTAACAACTCAAAACTCTTTATTTACTACGAAAAACTACATTTTGTACAAAATAAGAGTAAATGTTTTAGTTATATAGTGTGATTTCTGCTGTTGCAGATTAGATGAAAAATAACTTATATAAGGATTGCAAGATGTTACTTTTAGCAGAATACATTCTGAATTGGAGTCATTTGCCAAACGGTTTCTAAGCGAGTCTTTAATGTTATTTATCTCTGAAAATAATGACTCGCAGGCTTGTGTAGATGAAAATAATGTCTATAACAGCATGGACCAGCTTCTTCCTAGAGTTAAATGTGTCTGGAATGAAATTTAAAGTTTCTAAAGTTTCATTGCTGGCATTTTTACTTATATTGCTTGTTGATGTTTCTGTTTCAATCAATTTCAAGTTTCTGCATTTTTCAACAAATTTTTAAGTTCACATTGAACTAAACGGGAAATCAATCAGTTGCATTTTAAATTTTTCCATTTTCAATCAATTGAATTGGGACTAATTACGATTATTAAATGAAATCACATCAGGATGCATGAAAAAAATGAGCGTTTCCGATTATTCTTTGAACTGAAAAAATCTCGCTGAAAACTGCAACCTGTTACACGTGTTTGTTCATAATACTTCGTGTTGAACTTTGTTATTTTGAATTAAAATGCAATCCGTTTTGATCGATGGTGTGCCCAAAATATTGAGTCTCGTGCCATTGTTTGCCATCCCTGCCCTAGGGTTCCACAGTGCCTGTCTAGGGGGGGGCACGGAATGTAACGTTGGGATTACTCTCTTTTACAGAATCTGAAAGGCCTCGTGGAAAAATTGAAAGATGTGCTGTACTAGACTAGATCACTAAATTGTCCTTAATAAAAAAACTCTATAGGAACTTGTATTTTGATCAAGGAAATTAAATCGGGTATGGATGTTCAAAATCTTGGGGCTCCGAAATGACACGCTGATACATAAAAGGAGCCTGTGGCAATCGAAAGTTCTATGATAGGCTCTGTGATATGTATCAGATGGTAGCAAAATTTTTTTTGGTTTAAATGAGATCTATAAAAGCAAGAAATACTCTCTTAATATTCCGAAAAAAATTATTATTAAAATTAGTTTTATATTCAGTTATAAATATAATTTAAATGTTATTTTTTTCATTAAAAAACTCGTGTTTCTTCATTCAGAACTATGATTTTTTTAACTTCTAAATTTTACAATTTGAAAGTATAGATTTATTTCACTTAGAACGAAAATAAATCTTCATTTCAATTAATTAATATTATTTTACCTTTAAGAACATAAGCTAGTTCTAAGGTAATAAATTTTCCTTTCTGCAGTAAAATAATAATAAAAAGTTAGAATTTTTCATATAAGACGCAATAAGTCATTTGAATTTATATGTTTTACATCCATGGAACTCAAATAAGGGTAATCCTTAAAATCCACACTTGGGTATTTCACTAAATTAAAAATTTAATTTGATTATTTTTTTTAAACGATCTACTAGAAATTTCTCTGTATTTGCAAATTTCAGAAGTATTCTCATTTTTTAAATAAACTTTGTATGATTCGGAAAGGATTCATAGTAAGCATGATTAATATTATACTGAAATCTAATATTAAACAATTTTATTTTTTGATTTCATTTAAAGTATAAATATTTAAGAAAGTTACAATTTTAAAATTAAAAGTGATTTAAATCTTTATTTAATTTATAATATTCTGTACATAGCGTAGAAATAATTTCAAACAAAATGATTTATATCACAAAAATATATTATAATACAAAAAATATATTACTCTAAATAACTTGAATACAAAATAAAATTTAATTTATCTCTTGTCACTTTGAGAGACACTTTAATTATAATAAATAAAACCACGTCTCTACCTTCTGTCAGAACAAACATTTGTTTAATTTATTGCTTTTGAACAAAACATGAATGTTAATGTAAATTATGGTCATGGTACTAAATTTAGGAACAAAACGGATGTCTATAAAATCAAAAGTAATCTCATTTATTCTAGACACATAAATTTCGACTTTCGGTCAATTCTAGAGACTCAGTATATTATATATTATAATACTTACATTTTTTAAGAAAATTTTTAAACAGCATTGAAAATATTTGTTTATTTAATCGTCATTTTGATTCTAAAGTTAAGCAGAAAGCCAGTGGCAAGGAATTTTTAATTGACTTGAATTCTATAGTGAGCAACATGGCACTTATTAAGGTATCTGACTACTTGCAACAACTTTTTTTTTAAAAAATGGAGATATGGGGATTTTTTGTTGTTTTTAGGTTTGGTTTAGAGCATTTTAAGAAAAAGATGCTGAATTTAAGAAGAAAACAAGAAATTATTATTACTAAAAATACGGCCCAAAAGTGTAAGAACAAATTTTCAATTCTGATGTCTTGCTATGTTATTCAAAGGATAAGAGATATTTTAATTTTACAAAAAACTAGAGCACTTTATCTTAGTTATTATATGAAATTGCTTAAAAAACAGTGATTATATTCACATAAGGGACTATAATTTTTGTAATAAAAGTGATTGATAAACCTGAAGGTTGAAACATTTCTAATATTATACAGAAGATACACAAAAAATTTCAAAAATTATTTAGTGATCACTGGCTCTGTTAGAGCATTTTCAAAAAGATACATTTCGAGTAAAACGCATTTTTAAGTATGGCATCTTGCTTAAAGTAATGGCATCTGCTTTTACAAAAAGCACTAGCAGTTTTTTTTCCAGTCAAACGGAAAATAATAAACGTGATATTTTTAAAAAGTAAATAAGATGGTCTATAAAATACAATCGTAAAAAATTGTCAGTTTTTGGCAAAAATCACAATTTTAAGGTAGTCGGATACCTTAATATGTTTCTTAATATATTCTCAGTAATGCATTGGCACAATTGTGCTCTCAGTGTTTGTAATTTGGATGTTAGATAAAAAGAAATTCAAGACATTTCGCATTCAAGAAGGAGACTAGACATGCAATTTTTATGTTTCCTAAATATATTTATTTTGTTTAAAATTCAAACCTCTTACCTTCTTTACTCTTTTCTTCTTCTTTTTAACATTACAGTAACGAAAGACCCTATTCCGGAACCAATTCATTTATACAACAAAAGTTTCGGGTAAGTATGACACAGAAGTAAATTCCAGCTGTAAATCCTCAAAGAGATGTGATTGGATTGCAAAGAAAGGTTAAAAGCCTGTTTTATTGGGTAAATGAAATACACCGCAGAAAGTTTCTTACGATTGTGCTCCAATACTTTTTCTTA